>CABEEJ010002429.1:0-30081 GCA_901482245.1 Timema douglasi
GTAATGGTAGGGTGATTGTGAGATGAAATGGAGGACCTACAGTTTAACGTGGAATCCGAACCACGGTGGAAGGCCTGGCATTCCTCCCATTCACAAGATGTCTTGTCAGAGGTGAAGGAAGGGTTTTGGCAATCAGATAAATCTTTGCCGGGACCGAGGATTGAACCCCGGACGCCCCAGCACAGAAGTCCCACACTTTACCCCTAGACCGCCAGGTCACCAATAAAATTCTAATTACATTTGTTGCTAGAGTTGCAACTTTACATTTGGTATTTTTGGTTGACTTTCAGGTCATATGCATGTGTGTATATATATAAGTATATACTTTTTACAATATAATGCGTTTGGGTCAAAGGTTGAATTTACCCACATTTGTGTGAGAAAAACATTTAGGCAAAAACACGCTTAGTACTATTCAAACACTAATCTTCCTATTTTTGGCAGTATGTACTATTGCGAGAGACACACCTTAAACTATGCGGCAATCGAGGCGAGTAAAAGTAAGGCAAGAGGGTTAGAAAGCCACAATACATTTCTTTAAAAGTTATCAAGAAATGTTTAGTAAATCTAATTTTCAAGAAAAATAATACTATTCTAACAATTAATTTCGCCACAAATAACCTTATAACTTAATAAACACAACCCTAAACAAAGATATTTTCAAAATTATCTTAACTTACCTCCGATTCAATTTTAATACTATCCCCAGGCATCACACTCAGTTTTTATATCAACTATTAAAACTATACAAAAAGCTTTACTATGGCATGCACTTTTTTTGATTAAATTATTTTGGTTTTATACGACGGCGGGAAAATAAAATCTCAGAACTTGACCTTTTAAAGCAGGGCTGCCACCTTGTATGACTAAATAGCCACCAATTATCAAAATAATATAACTTTCCGATAGTATAAAATAGGTTAGATTAAAAAAAACTTTGATCTAAACTTAAAATAATTTAGTTAATTATAGATAATACATTTTGAAATATATTGACTTACGAGAAAGATAAATTAGGTATAATCACCATTGTCACCGTGTTTACTATTTACTGTTTAGTTGTTTGTTGATCGTTTTAGTGAGAACGCATTAAGTTCAAGTGTAGCAAAATTTGGAAGTTTAAAGTGTAAAAACTTAAGTTGTATAGCCTCTAAAATTGTTAACCAGATATCTATTGGATTTATAATGTGCGTAAAAATTCTATAATTATATATATACATACCTAATCACGCCATTCCCTTACGAGGTAGGCAGGCAAGAAACTGTGCATATATAGCAAACAAACAACTCAATCCATCCTCACTAACTTTCTTACTTAAACTATATTTTAAGTATATCCTGAATATTTTCTCAAAAATTTGTTTCAAATTATTTTATTGATCGGTTGATTGACAATTGCTCCTTGCTGTAGATGATTTTCTTTCAAAGAGTTTTGTTGAACGAAGTCTCTTGAAATTATCTCATTGGTTAGTACGGTAACATGAGTAAGGCTACACTGCCCCCTATTGTGTGATCTCTAAAATAATTTCTCAAGGACCACAAGAGTATGGGCGAAGTGTGGTTGTGCTATAACCGGAAGTATGCATAATTATTATTATTATTAGCACCGCGTCTAACTACCCATTCAGGTTATACGCACTTACGCTAATGTGGTATGGTAGGGTGATTGTGAGATGGAATGGAGGACCTACAGTTTAACGTGAGATCCGAACCACGGTGGCAGCCTGGCATTTTTGTACGAAACCCTACACGGTCAGTCTTTGCGCGATTATTTACATCCGTCTCAGATCCTGTGTGTAAAGTGCAGTTATTGCAATGACATGGACAGTAAGAGAAACAACCCCTAATAGGTGGCCGCATGGTCTAAGGAGCCGCTCTTACAAAATACTACCAATGATGAGGAGATCTGGGTTTAAATCCCTATCAAGTGTTACTAAGGTGTTAAATAAATTAATTAATATTTAGCACCGCGTCTTACTACCCGTTCGGGTTATACGCTTTAAGTACTAATTACTCTAATGGACTAGGAATCGGGAAGGTTGAATTAGAGGAAGTGAACCCGCATTTGCGTGGAGGGAGAGTGGAAAACCATTTAAGGAAAAAACACCCCCAGTTCACCCGACCGAGATTCGAACCTTGATATCCCCGTCTAGCGACTAGCGCGTTAGCCAACTACGTCAACCGAGGCGGGTAAGAAAAAAAAACGGTTTTCCACTCACCGTCCACGCAAATGCAGGTAACCATCCTATAAATATATCTTTACTCATCCTTAACCCATTAGCATAATTGAGACACGGTGCTAACAACAAAAATAAAAAAAAAATAATGCATGTGTAGTGATAGTACAAGCTGTACGAGGACACCATTACTGAAGGAAATACTGACAAGCGAGCGCGCACTTGGTTAGTATTGCTGTCAGTCTCTCCCGCCATTCACAAGACTGATGGACTGAGACTGACGTGATCAGAAAATTTCGGACCACTCCAGTATTTTCGTCAGTCCGACGACCGTCATTCCTGTTCCTACACAGATCATTATTACTGTGTCTATTAAGACAGTCTGATTGTTCATGTAAGGGCCTTATAAAAAAGTATTTGAGACGAGTCCTCAATTGATTTACCATTCGAGTTGGTTTTATATTGTATATATTAATTTCTCATACTGGAAACTTGAGATCCTGATTCCTAATTCATCAGCATAATTAGTACTTAAGCACATAACCCAAACACGTAGTAAGACGTAGTGCTATAATTTTTTTAGTCTATTGGGCATTCTGAACCAACATAACTCTTGTACAAGCTCAACATCCCATCCCCAGATCATTAATTTAGTTTAATGAATGTATGAATGTTATACTGAATATATTGTAAGAAGGAATGTTAACATTTAGTTTTACTTCGGTTTTATTATCTTCTATATTTCCTATAATGTTCATCAGGTCTATCCAATATTCAAATTTGGGATTTGAAGGTGGATCGTACATCCGTATTAGTAAATAAGTAGATTTGCCCCAACCCATATTAGTAATAAATTTACCAAAATAAAATACTCCAATACAAATTAAGTCATGGGAAGGTTTTTTTTGACATTGTCAATGTATATTTAAATAAATTTGTTCATCTAAGATTTACCATCAATTACACTTTTAATTTTAAGAACTATTATATAAAGGAAACTCTTCCAAGGATCAATCAAATTAACACTTTCTAAATGAATAATGGTTTGTATACATTAACTCTGACTTAGTCTTGTTATATTGTCTATCAATAATACCACACACAAACTTAGTAGTATTTTGAGCTCATAATACTGTCTATTATAACAAATACAAGCACAGCCGTATATTGGACAGCCAATCAGAAACAAATATAGGCCTACTACTATATTTAACTAAAACATTTAGTTATTTGATACAGTATAACAGTCTGTGAAATTATACATAGTAAAAGATATTGCATTTTTAATTATTTAACAATAGTGATATTGTTGTAATAATTTTATTATAATTAATTCTTACAGCACACTTTAATATGACTTTCATAATGTAGTAGTATTGCTGTAAAATATGGTTCATTACATTTAATGTCCTTGTTTGCGTGTAAAAACCAACAAAACACAACTTACGAGTGCGCGTTTGGCAAGCGGATTCAAGTTGTTATAGACCAGGTTATCCATAAGCCGGGTAAACTCTGTTGGGGAAGGGATCGGTTGGGAGAACTCTAAACTCTTCATGGGGCTATATGGGGGAGCGCTTATGTCTTCATGGGGTTATACATAGGGGAACTCTAATGTCGATGTGGAGGAAGGGTGAAAGTTGGTAGCCTATATCACTTTGTTATATGATACATATCTTATACGTAATTAAATACAACTGCTGGAAAAATGAAACTAATAATATTTTCACTGTTGGTAAAGATAACTTATAGATAACTTCTGATTCTTAGTTGTATTAAATCTATGTGCTATCACGAAAACTTCCTTATGAAATAATAACATTTACTCTTAAATGTGAATAGTTTTGTAACGTGTTTTTGGAAGGTAAGGCAGACATCAGGTTAAAATTTCAACATTGGTTTAGGGGGTGCTCCTTAAAGTTTGGGAAATGCGTTAGAGGATTTTGGATTACAAGATGGTTGTTGATATCTTTATATTTTTTTAGTATATTATGTACTCGGAGACAAATGATATATCAAATATTCCAGTTGAGTGACTCATCTTTTAGAAAGTTGTCTTGGTTTTCTGTTATTGCTAAAGTGTTACGTTTTTGATTACAGGTTGATTTGGAAATGCCAATAATTGGAAATAGCTCAGTTTTAAGCAAGAAGCAGTTGGTCACCAGTTTTACGATTCAATGATGGCGTCTCAATCCTACAGTTTCCCCCCAATCATTGAGGATATTAAGCCAAGGCTAGAAGATTATGACCAATACATTGTAGAATCATTGATTTCCGATTGCACTTTTCCAACAATCAGTGAAGATATTAAGCCAAAATTAGAAGATGATAAGTACAATGTAAAAACATTGACTTCCGATTGTAGTTTTACCACAATCAGTGAAGATGTTAAGCCAAAGCTAGAAGATGATGACCAGTACAATGTAAAAACATTGACTTCCGATTGCAGTTTTTCACACATCCAAGACGATATCAAGGTACAGTAATCATTCTTATATGAGTTTATGAAGTAAACTTTTTCCAATTTTAAGTAAACTCTAATAAAATATTTGAAATATGCTTGAAGCCGTATCAAAGTTTTAATATTTATTATTTGGTCTAGGCTTTAAAATAACTAAATGTGTATTATTTATACATCCTTATGTACTAACAATACTTGGATAGTGTTATATTCCACATATGTTCATTTCCTCACCCACAAAAGTACGCCACCTATCCCTATCTTGAACTAATTCTATCCAGTTTAGCTCATTACACCCTATCTCTCTCAGCTATATCCAAACGTGATCCTCCTGCCTGGGTCTTCCCACTGGTCTTTTCCCATTAGGTTAGCCAGACAATACTTTGAACGCCGTTCTAAATAGTCCCATTTACGCTGCATGACCAGACCACGCTAACAGGTGAGATCTCACTACTCTAAGAATGTCTGGTGAGGATCACTGGGTATGTAGCTCATCATTATGTAGCCTCCTCCACCCCACCCAATATCTTCTTTCATTTTTTTGCCAACTCTCTTCCTAAGCACAATATTTTCGAACACCCTAAATTTCTTTTTATTGTTTGAGGTAAGAGGCTATGTTTTGCACCCAAAATTATGGCTTTGTATATTCTGAGTTTTACATTTATTGACAACTATTACTGTTAATCAAATAAAACTTTCAATAACTTAAATGTGACCTTTACAATACAGACCAACTATTTTTATTCTGATATTATTGATGTTAATAAACTATAACACTATTGAACTGAGGGATTCAACTCTCTTTAATTGGTACTGTCCGATTGATTACAAATCTTTATAAACATCAAAATTAATACCACCTATAGTTCTAAATATGAACATGCTAATATACAAAATGTCTAACATCCGAGAAAACTGGAATCAGCTGGGAATTGGAAGTGGCCGGGAAAAAACTGGAATAAGTCGGGAATTTGGTGAATTACAACAAAAAATCTGAGAAAATGTGGTTTTACTCTAAATATTAAATATAATAATCAGTGAATCATAATGTGATTCAAACTTTTTTTTTGTAACTGTATATTATATTTTCTAATTTCTGGTAGAATATGTTAATACAAAACATAAAAACATTATTATATAATATTAAAACTTCTTATTCGTATTCCTGAAGATTAATAAAAAAACTTAGGGCGAAGGCATAGATAAGGGTGTGACATACTTTTGAGTCGGGAATTTTAGAAAATGATCAGGGAAAAAGTAAGAAATTTCATTGGTCAAGTTGAGTAGAAACCATGCTATAACAACTAATGTATAGAGTTTAGTTAATATATGAAAAGGTTGTTTCATTAAAATTTGCATGAAAATAAATAATTTAAACAGGATCAATACTATTTTTAATTCTCCCGGCCGTTTATTGATTACTACAGACACAAACATTATTCGATTTCTTTTTAATTTAGATTTATGTTTATATATTTCGTGTGTAAATATTTTTAGTAAGATTATAGCTACATTTGAAATATTAAATTTATTATTTACTATGTAATACATTTAAAATGTATTATTTACAGATGAATACAGACGACAATTCCACATCACTATTTTCCAACGATTCAAACATTTTAGACAGATCAAACTGCAATGAAACTGGAAACCAAACAAAGATAAACAAAAAAATTATTATAAATAAGACATGCAAGGTTAAAGGATACTATAAATACACTAAGGAAAGTGGATATTATACTAGAGTGTGTGGGGTAGACTCTTGTTCTAAGGTCGCTAAAAAGGGTGGATATTGTATTTCAAATGGTGGTGAACATTATACAAAAATGTGTGGTGCAAATGATTGTTCTAAGCTAGCCCTTAAAGGTGGATTTTGCATTTCACATGGTGGTAAAAATTATTCTATAAAGTGTGGTGTAGATGATTGCTCTAATCAATCCAGGAAAGGTGGATTTTTTATTGCACATGGGGATAAAATTAATACAACTGAATGTAATGAGGATGATTGTTCTAAGCAAGCTCATAAGGGTGCACATGGTGGC
Organism: Timema douglasi; assembly: GCA_901482245.1. Classification (NCBI taxonomy): domain Eukaryota; kingdom Metazoa; phylum Arthropoda; class Insecta; order Phasmatodea; family Timematidae; genus Timema; species Timema douglasi. The sequence continues at coordinate 6,681 of CABEEJ010002429.1, forward strand.
AAACATTATACTAGAAAGTGTGGAGTAGATGATTGTACTAAGCAAGCAAAGAAAGGTGGATATTGTATGGCACATGGTGGTAAAAGGTATTGTAGTAAGTGTGGAGTGGATGATTGTCTTAAGCTATCACAGAAAGGTGGATATTGTATTTCACATGGTGGCAAACATTATACTAGAAAGTGTGGTACAAGCGATTGCTCAAAGCAACCCTTGAAAGGTGGATATTGTAAGGAGCATGGTGGTAATAGCTACTGTAGTAACTGTGGAGTAGATGGTTGTTTTAAGCTAGCTCAGAAAGGTGGATATTGTATTGAGCATGGTGGTAAAAGTTATTGTAGTAACTGTGGAGTGGATGATTGTACTAAGCAAGCAAAGAAAGGTGGATATTGTATTGAACATGGTGGCAAAAATCATTGCAGGAAGTGTGGAGTGGATGACTGTTCCAAGCAAGCAAAGAAAGGTGGATATTGTATTGCTCATGGTGGTAAAAATTATTCAAAAATGTGTGGAGAAGATGATTGTCCTAAGCAAGCAAAGAAAGGTGGATTTTGTATTACACATGGAGGTAAATATTACTATAGTAAATGTGGAGAAGATGATTGTTTTAAGCGAGCCCGGAAAGGTGGTTATTGTATTGCTCATGGTGGTAAAGATTATATTAGAAATTGTGATGCAGATGATTGTTCTAAGCGAGCCCTAAAAGGTGGATATTGTATTGCACATGGTGGTAAAAGTTATTGTAAGTGTGGAGTTGATAATTGTCCTAAGCGAGCCCTGAAAGGTGGTAATTGTATTGCTCATGGTGGTAAAGATTATAATAGGAAATGCGATGCAGATGATTGTTCTAAGCGAGCCCTAAAAGGTGGATATTGTACTGCACATGGTGGTAAACATTATTTTAGAAAGTGTGGAGTAAATGAATGTTCTAAGCGAGCCCTAAAAGGTGGATATTGTATTGCTCATGGTGGTAAACATTATATTAGAAAGTGTGATAAGGATAATTGTCCTAAGCGAGCCCTGAAAGGTGGTTATTGCATTGTACATGGTGGTAAACGAACTCATAGCAGGTGTAGAGTAGGTGATTGTTCTAGCCGGGCTGTGAAAGGTGGATATTGTATTGCACATGGTGGTAAACATTATCAGAAGAAATGTGGTGTAGATGAATGTTTTAAAAATTCCAAGAAAGGTGGGTATTGTTTTAAACATGCTGGTAACAACTATTTAAGAAAGTGTGGTGTAGATGATTGTTTGAAGCAATCGTAGAATGGTGGATATTGTATTGCACATAGTAGTACGGTTATTAAAATTGTGTAGTGTATATGATTATTAATAGCAATTACAAAAAGATTAATATAGTATCACCTTTAATTTAATTTTTTTTTCACTCTTCTGCGAATATATTAAGCCAAATCTAGCAGAGGAATCAACACTTTTCAAAGGCATTGACCTAAGATTGTAGTCTTACACCAATAATCGAAGATATCAGGAAACAATGATCAATATTTTAGGAATATAAAAAGTTAACTTTTTTTATTTCACAGTGAACAAACTCAATTATATGAAATATTCTGAATCCGAATCAAAGTTTTATTTTATTTGTTTAGATGGCTTATTGTAAAAATATATTGAGGCATTTTATATAAATATATGCATTTAAATTTGTTGAAAAATCTTGAATTAAACTCGTTTTTGTGTTATTTAGTATTAACAAGTTAGTATTTAGTATTAATAAATTTATTATTATAATTACTATAATGTAGTTAATTATTTATACATATAAATATTGATTCTTAATGTCTAGAATAGTTTAGAATGCCATACATTGAATATTTTAGCTGGGATTAACCTGCCTCAGTGCGCAGTTAGCTAAGATGCAAATTTTGTATTGAGATAGACTGCAGAGGACAGGGAGTTCGATGTTCGAATCACGTCCGAATTGGAGGTTTTTTTCCTATACAGTTTTCCACTCTCCCTCCATGCAAATGTGGGTTCACTTCCTATAAATTCCAACCTTATTAAGTCCTAAACTACAAGTGTAATTAGCACTTAAGTGCACAACTAGAATGGGTAGTAAGACGCTGTGCTAAATTATAATAAATAGCTGTAAGGTTTTTTTTATTGGTATAGCTGGAATTTCTTTTCAAGCCAATTTGAAGTTTCAAAACATTACAATCATATACATTTCTATTGCACAGTTTTGCTCATGTTAGCTTGTTTGGGCCTACCCGTCAGTGATCATGTTATGAAATATATTAACAAAGACAAGGAGTTTGAATCTTGTTCAAGTGCATTGGCTGCCCTTAGGAGACTGCCAGTGATCCCAAATGCATCAATGAGATTTGAGATTTTGTTTTTAAATTTTCCTCATGGCTGAGAAATAATTTTCTCGGTTATAGTCTATTCACAAGTGTTAAAAATATTGGTAAATATTTGTTGTAGTAATATAATGTTATGAAAATGTGAAAGCTGATTATCTCGTACACCCCTACAGTGCCTTACACTTTATCTTGCTTCTTCCTCCCTGTTAGAATAACTCTGATATGTTTTTGTTTGCAATGTGTATTTTAAATATTAGTCATAAGAATTTACATTTATCTAATTCAGATACTTTTCAGATCATGCTTGTTCCAAGCATCCAGGGAATTTTTTTAAAAATAGTTACCAGCCACATGTTATATTTAATTTTGCACAGCGTATGTTTGAATAACGTTATTGAAAATTTAAAACTTAAAATTATTAGAATTTTTTTTTGCGGATGGCCCTGAAACTGGGAGCAAAATTCTCAATTATAATCTATCTTTTATTTTTATCATCCACCTACCATACTAAATTAGGTTAGCACATCGAAATCACATATCTAATCATGATATACTTTATTTTATATCCATCATGGTTTCCATTCTGTGTCTTGTGGTAATTTTTTTTATTCAAGACATATTTCCTTCTACCGACTTGCTAGGGCTGTTGTAACTTCACATGCCTTATAATATAGCTTAAGACTAGGGCAGTCACTACAACCAGTCTACTGGACGTTAATTCATCGCTGTGAAGGGGTAAACCACATCTTACCAATTATCTATGTTTCGACCATGCAATGAATCGAATTCGGGGTGCCTGGCCTAGTAGACAGACACGCTACCGACTGAGTTAAGACATCTGATTTATCAATCACTTTATACCAAGTTGTTAATATTATATTTTTGGACTGTCAAAATGAACACAAACTATTGTACATATAATACCACCAAAGATAACGTATAGGAATAATTTTTAAAAATATCTAAAACTACCTAAAATATGTTTACATAATCCTTTCTATCCTTGTAGTCTTTTTTCCTAAATATTTCATCTCCACCATTCTCTTTGCTAGCCCATGAAATTCTTCTCCATCCTCATTACATGGCCTCTTTACATCTCCTCTTCCTATTCCAGCCTCCTCCATAATTTTCCAGACTTTATTACTATCCATACTATCATATTCACTTTCCATAAACAATCTTTGTTCACTAAATTCATTAATTTCCTTTCCACATTTCTTCCATCATCTTTCTGCTAGTTTGTCACATGGCATCCTTAAACGTGCTAGTTTCGTGTTGAGCAAGACTGCTGAGGACGGAGAGATAGAGGTTCGAATCTCAATCGGGTGAAATGGGGATGATTTTTTCTATATTGTTTTTAGCTCTCCCTCCACACAATAGTGAATTCACTTTCTCTACATTCATTCTTCACAATTCATAACACACGCGTAATTAGTACTTCAGTGTATAATCCAACAGGTAAGGAGGTGTGTTAAATAGTTGACATCTTTAAATTTTTATAAACGCTATCGGTTAGTAACTTCTTTTGTGTCCGTTTGGTCCTAGGCATCACTCTCAGAATAAATTATACTTTTGATGAAGGGTAGATTGAAATTTGAATTCTGGTCCACTTTTGATCCATGCAAATACGGGCACACTTATTCAAAATTCAGCTTTCCTCATCACCTACAAAATAACATAATTAGTACATATGTATATAACCTAAATGGGGAGTAAGATAATGTTCTAAATAAAAAAAAGTTGCGTCACAACCACCGAGAAATACTTAAATGTTTGTATTGACTTGCATAGCTCTATGGGACGAATGTGCTAAAATAACTGGCTAAGCATGTATGAAGTAAGAAACTTTTTAGAGGTTACTGTAGAGTTCTGACGATTCATAACAATGTATAAACTGGCGAGACCGAAAGGGGCCCATATAGTGGCTTAAAAGACGTTGACATTTTGGCAACGGGACTTTATATTTACACCTATTTTATGGGCGGTCACTCCGTCCGAGGCCATATCAATACAGACGAAATCTTCTGGTCATCCATAGTTATGGTACTTGGAGGGCATCGTCGAAGCCCAATGTTCTGGTATTGAGTTCGGCAAAACCACCGCGTGATAATCAGTCAACTTGGACGGTCTAAGTATTCACCAGTTAAGTCGGTTCTTCCCCAAGCGCGGGTGTCCATTCTTATTTTTCTTAATCTTACAACCAACATCACATTTTTGTATTTTTTAATACCTACTATTAAACCAAAATTCACAAACTCACGTATTATCTCGAACACACAATTACCTTGCCTCTCCTATAAGTTATACTGACAGAACGATCCCATTTTGAAAATGAGTGGGTAGTTTGGGGGGGNGGGGGGGGGGGGGCCGAGTAGGTTGTGACAAATTATGTACCAAGTGTGATTATAAGATTTAAATACGAAAGTAGATTAGAATGAACGTGATGGGCAACCGCACCGAGCTTCGTGTTAAGTGGACTCAACATCCAGGAACCGGAGGTTCAAACAAACGGCAGTTTACCACCAGTTGCAGAGGAAAACAGTGGAGAACTATAAGTTATGAATTCTTAAAGACACAACTACCATGGCTTTAGTAGAAGTTATGGGGGGTAAAAGTCGATCAGACCAGTATTGCTCAGTTAGCAAGAGAGCTAGAGAAGTGTAATACAGAAAACTAGAATTTGAAATCTGTTCAGAAGAATAGGATTGATTGATAAACCTATACCACCGGTTTGAAATTTTTCAATTATGATGACCATTCCAGTGTTCCATGGTAGACCATAAGATAATATTTTAATAATTTTTGAGAGAATAAGTCAAGCATCTGTAATATCAAATTGTATAGCTTTAGAACTACGGGCTACGTTTGAGTGAAGCAGCATTATAATTTGTGATTTCTGATCCGAGTGATATAGAAACTAACCATTTTTAATAACTGAAGAAAGCCTTAATAGGTAGGATCAGGAAGAAACAGACAAACCTGTGGGGGTATTTTCAGGGAAAAATTAACCAAAACTAAACACCTACAAGAGGAGTATGTAGAAAGTTAAGCCGACAAAATAAAATAAGATTAACAATAAAGTACCGAGTTACATTTTTATCTAACCTGTCCAGTGCTGATTTAAACAAAAATACACTATTCCAAAACCATCTTTTACTGTGTTCGACCTCGCCATATTTTCTAAGTTGCCCTTGTCGCTAACCGCGGACAACCTAGACCGTCGTAGTCGATGCCAGAATTAAAAAAGATTGATTGGGACACCGCTTCAACAAACTGATCTACCGAGAATAATTACGCTTGCGCACAAGGCCATAGATGTTTCTATCGCCTTCTGGATTGACCTGGCCGTTTCACCGGGGAAGGAGCTACGTCTCTTTCCTCTCTCCCCCTCTCTTTCTAACAATTTCATGTCGTGTGCATAAAATGGTTTACTTCAAGCAATAAAAAAGAACTACATCTAGTCTTATCTGAGGAAAAACTTCACAGTACTAGTCGTCTGATAATTCTACTATTTTGCGGGATAGAATAGTATTGCCTACAAGACGCTCTCGCAAATTTGATCTAATCGTAACTAAATTTTAATCTTGTTTCCGTGTAATTTTTTTTAAATATTGACACTAAATCTTCATCTTTAGGATACAACAATGTATCCCAAGTCTATTTAATTAAAGATAGTCCATTCCTATAAAATAAATACATTTTGTGATTGGAATAGAATATTTCTAATCACCTGATATTTTCATTTCTAACAATGTTTAACTGACCCTGCACTATCAACCCCACCATCTGTCATTTTATTTTCCCTTCGGATTCATGTGGATCTCGAGGCATAGCCTAACTATTTTAGGAGGGCTCTAGCCCCGTCAGGCCTCCCCGTGAATGCGCTACTTGATAAGAGGGACCTAGACTCTTTTTTTTAAAAGGCCTTTTCTCCGCATTCACACCGACTACCTCGACATAGATGTAGCTAGAGATGAACATTTTCTAAGAAATTTTGAATAGGAAAATTTTCTATTGTTGCGGCTTGTACTGGTGGGGTTAAATAGTAGAGGTGGCCCTTAGAGCCTATTACAATTCAAAATATAGTGTAGGGGAAGGTGTTGTACCTTGGAACAGTTTTTATTAAATAATTTTTATTTATTTTATTTTTTTGTGTTAAGAGCTCTAGTATTTTTTATATTTAGTGATATTATTTTAGATAAACTTGAACATTTATAAAGTTAATTAACAAACATAAATTGAATACAAAAAATAATTATTTACATCAGTCACAAGTGTTCCTAGGAACAAGAACTTATTGTACCTTTGAACACAACATATTGTACCTTGGAACATAACAATTTAATCATGAGATACGATTAAAATAAAATACATAGGCTACTAGGGTTATAAAAATATAACTTCACTGATTAATACACACTGACTAAACTACTTTCACATACATAGTAAAGGAATGGCATTAATGTTTTGACTGGGAAAGATTTTAACTAATCACTTTTAATTCTGGTATGTCAAAAAAACCTTGACTTGATATTTGTTTTGGATGATGAATACTTCCCAAAATGTCCTCCCATGGATATGTTAATATATCTTCCTTTTCTGGCCACTTCCACGATTTCTTTGACCTCTTCATAGAGGAAACCTGTGCACCATTATCATCGAAATTGATAATTTTACCGGGAAAGAGTTCATTTTCATAGGTGAATACAACAAACTGACCCACTTCACGAACAACGTTTTCCAAGGAAAGAACATCTCTGAATGTCTTCTTCCCTGTTGCCAAAGATATAATATTTTCTTCAATTATTTCTTCTGCCATCTCGTTCTCATAAAGCTCCTGCAAATTGATGTCCTCGTCAGAAGAATCTTGGCAAGGCATAGGTTCATCCTCATCTTCACTATCCAGTTCAATTAATTTTCGCTTGGCATGACTTTTTTTTTTTTTTTGAGAATTTGACTTAGGTCTAGTCTTAAGTGCTGCTATTTCCTCTTTGTTTGGGGTGTCAATAAGTATTCTTGACTTTCCCCTTTTCCTTCCTTTAGCTGCTGGCTTTCTTGGCTCAGCCTTAGGAAAGGGCCTGACCATCTCCGGGGAAAATGACATTTCATTGTTGCCCCTTTTTGAAGGTGAAGGCTGGTCAAGAGACTGCACAGGTGCAGGAGCTTCTGAAGTTGGTTCTTTATCAGCAGTTGTTGGTTCTGGCCGGTCCGACACATATGACGAGAGAAATTCGTCGTCTGTAAAAATGTCCTGATTCAGAGGGGAAATGCCAGTTACAGCAAAACCACTCAAAATGTTACTGCTTGTAAAGGCAAGAGGAAATGCTCTGCCCACTATCTGAGCGACTTCATAGATCGACAAAGGTTTTCCTGGGTTGGAAGACATCCAATCGTTCACAGCTCTGTTATAGTGCAACTTGAAAGAACCAAAAACTGTTCTGTCCAGGGGCTGTAGCTTATGAGAAGTGTGTGGAGGAAATGTTACCATAATGATGCCATTATCACGGGCCTTCTCAATCACAGGGAGATTCACGTGGCTCTCATGATTATCAAGAAACATAATAATTGGTTCTTCTTTAGTGGGTTTTGAATGCTTAACGACATGATCTAGGAACTCTAAAAATAGACGTTCATTAGACCATCCTGAAGGGTTGGCACCTCCTTTGCTACCAACTGGTGCTCCATTTAGCATAAAATCCTTAAAATGGACTCTTGGGAACACAAACATTGGTGGGAGGTGATTTCCCACACCGTTAATAGCGGCAAGCATTGTCACATTTTGTCCCCTTTCCCCAGATGTCATGCTTCCTAATTGCTTTATGCCTTTTGGCGCCAATATTTTTGGTGGCACATGAACAGTTGATAAGCCTGTTTCATCTATATTGTATATTCTATGTGGAGAAAACGGACCATACTTTTCAATCGCTGATACAACATTACTGAAAAATTGTTGTACATTAAATTTATTAAAACTGGTTGACCGAGCTAGAGAAGTCGCTTCTGGCTTCCGAAGAGAAATGTTATTCCCATGCTTTTTCATATAACGTCTCATCCATTCACCTCCTGCTAATTTGTTTATGTCCCATTGACGAGGATATTTTAAATTGTTGGCTTTTGCATACTGGAATGCAAGTCTCCGCACATCCATTTTGTTCAATCCATAATGCAGTAAGGCTGCTTGTCGAATATATTCAAGTAAATCTTGCTCCATTTTGGCACTGAAAACTTGTTTTACGGCATTTGTTGACTTATATTCATATATAGTGTTTTCTGTTATTTTATGAGCCTGAACATGGCGATGTAGTGTCCCCAATTTTACAAAAAACACACTACAAGCTTGGCGCATAGACATTTCCCCACTTGTCACTGCAGTAACGGCACTTTCAATATTGCTTGGGACAATTTTGTCCCGCTTTTTTCCTTCTTTGCTTCTAGGCATGTTTAATGACCTGTAAAATATGAGATAAAACATAATGACTACATCTATAATGCATTATTATTTTGTAAAAATACACAATTAGCATGTTCTTGTACCTTGGAACAGTGTTCCAAGGTACATGATTAAACTATGTTCCGAGGTACAAGAACAATGCCTGCTGTATTCATAACCTAATTTTTGTGTTTAGATTGTATTTGCACCAAATGAATACCATTGCATTAAATACTAATATACTTACTCTTGTAGGATGACTAGAAGTTAACTGTAGAACATTTACACTGTATGTTTAATGAGATGAAAACATGTGTTGTAAAAATTTACTTTTCATACCACAAAAAATAAAACACAATCTGTATCAATACCAATTACCAGAGAATCGCCATTTGCAAACTGAACAACTGCTAAAGGAAGTAGAATAACATAGTGATGGGAATAATATCCAGATGGCACTGCATGTATTAAAAATGGCTGGTGTTTCAAGGTACAAGAGTTCCAAGGTACAACACCTTCCCCTATTAAGAGACCAATGGGTTAGATGAGTGTTGACGTTTGGAGGGGGAGGGGTAGACTGGAAGCACGGAGAATAGAGGGGGAGACAAATACTGGGTCAACCTTAAAATTATTTTAGTTAACTTATTGATGATAATAAATTAAATTATGATTTATGAACATAACAGGTCTACAAAGGACCATATTCATTTGTTTCTTTACTATTATTTCTATCATCACGTCTTACCATACATTTAGGTTGTACGATTATGTTTCTGCTTAACTTTTAATTATTCTCTTTCTCTATTATTTATATATATATATATATATATAAAAAATGTAAAACGATTGTTTTCGATTGTTACTATCTAGCTATTTAGAAGATGTTTCGTCCTTAGTCCTTACAACGAAGATTTCGATTATCTTTGGAAACTTGTCTAAGGTGTTACATTCTTTAAGTTCATATTTTATTAGTCAGATGTCAGTATCTAGCTGTAAAACTTTTTATTGTTATTTATTAGTTCATTTGCGTAAAATTAATGTAGTCTAAAATTTGTGAATTTATGAAAAATGTATGATGCTACGACTACGTGTTAGCTAAGCTTATATTAAAATATATCTCTTCTTTGAGGTAGGCTATGTGTTAATATTTATGAAATAACTATAATTGCCAGCAGATTTTATTTGAGCTTTGAATTATTGTTGAAAATACGTCCCGGGAATAGTAACTTTTATTTAGAACCTATATAAATTATTTTACTTGGTTTAATTTTCAATATAATGTTTAAGATTGCAAATTTAATAACAAGATTAAAACAATTTTATCATTTTGAAGAATTATACACTATAACAACAAACACTAAAAAATAAAAAAAAAGAAACGTAGACATTTATATATTGACAAATTGGATGTTGACTGCTGACCCATGATTCTTTGGCATAATCTTTTATGATAAATTAATGTTAAGTTGTTTATTTGATCAAAGTTATTCAAAATTTTAATTGAAAAACGAAACCTTACGTCAGGTTTGTTTGAGTTAGAAAATTATAAATATATAAAGTAGGAAGGTTTCAAAGTAAGGTACTGGTATGTATTTTATTATTTAAACCTTATTTTTTTAAACTTTTAATTTTTTTGATTGAATTATTACTTGCGTTATCTTACACCTTGTAATTTATTATATGTTCAATATTAAAAAAGAAAAATGTCTTTTATACCAGTTTTACCAAATAAATAAAGAAAGATGTGTTTGTTTTGGAAGATTATTGCGTGTTTGAGAGACATAATTATCATTTACAATATAATTTCGCCACGAATTAACTCTTAACATTCTTTTTCCAAGTGACATGGTCCAGCCTCGCATCCAATTTGTTAGGAGAGTTATAGATACTATTAAAAGTCTTATATTCTATATATGATGGGTACTATCTCCGCATTAGTTCCCCCAGAATGTTCTTTTCTCAGAGCCAAACATCCTCCGTAGGTGAAGGCAGGTCCGTTGAAGGACAGGCAGGCCGATATCTCCCATAAGGCTAACCTAGTCCTAGGCGGCAGGTTTGGAGGGGGGTTCAGATGAGTAGTGGTAGTTGGGAAAACGGAGAGAGAGAGAAGAGATAAACCACGGATGTACACTTCAAAATCGACCCTTGCGTTTTGGTGTACAAATCGAGGGAAATAACAAAAGACAATAGAGCATGGGTTTCTTCTGTATTACGTTATTATAATTTACCATAATATCCTCAATTCATAGTTTATACACAATTCAAAAAAAAGTGTGGTGGAACACGAGTGAGTTTATTTTCCTTAGCTTTTAACATTAAGTAATTTTAATGCTAAACAAGCTCTTATTTACTGTGTGTTAAAAATAAAATTTGTAGAATAAAGAAAAGTTGTTAATCTTTAACATAAAATCTGTTGAGCTATGATAGCTTTCGGAATATTTTTGATAATTTTAATATTCATATATGAGGGTGACCTTGGCGGTCTCGGGATAAGGTGTCAAGACTTCTGTGCCGAGGGTCTGAGGCTCATTCCTTGGTCCTGGAACAGATATATCTGATTGCCAAAACCTTTCTACACCTCTAATAAGACGTGTATTAATCACAACTTGTGAATGTGTGGAATGCCAGGCCTCCACCGAGGTTCGGATCCCACATTAAACTCTAGTTACTTCATTTCATATCACAATCACCCTACCATTACACATTAGCGTAAGTGCGTATAACCCGAGTGGTTAGTAAGACGCGGTGCCAATAATAATAACAATAACAATAAACAATAAATTCAAGTAATTTTAATAGTTTTCATATGCATTTCTTGTTGTTGAAGGATTTTTTCTCTTAACACCTGATCAATTTCATAGCTCTTAAGGAACTAATAATAATTATATTATGATTATAATAGAAGTTTTTTCTTATCTGTTAAATCAACACATATAATTAGTTAACATTATTATGATCATTTCATTCAAATCTTTTCAATGCCAGAATGAAAGTTTACTATAAATACTAAACTACCCAGATTGATGGAATACTCTATGTATAGGCTACCTACAAATCACATTAAATCTAATCTTATCAGTTTCAAAATAAACAATTTTCTTTTAAAACAGACTTGTTTAGAAATATATTTGATCATTGTTTGCCGGTGTATAGAAATAATGGTGACCTTTTGGAACTCCAAATCTGCCAGAAATTTTAGTTGACACAGAACCAAATAAATTAATAAGATAATCTCAATAGGACATGCAATAGCTGTAAACCGACTAACCCATGGCATACATTTGTTCGAGAGCTTAATTTAAATTCAAATGTTCTTTCATTTTATTAAAGTCAAATGTACATAGCACATAAGTAAATAAACCATTATTGCACTACACAATAATTCATGTAAGGGCCTTATGAAAATTATGATGAAACATTTTGGTATTCCCGAATAAAAATCATTCATATTTGAGATGAGTCCTCAATTGATTTACCATTCGAGTTAGTTTTATATTGTATATATTAATTTCTCATACTAAAAACTTGGTCCCGATTCCTAATCCATCAGCATAATTAGTATGGGTAGTAACACGTAGTGCTTTGATTTTTTTGGAGCTCTAATACTGTATATTGGGCATTCTGAACCAACATAACTCTTGTACAAGCTCAACATCCCATCCCCAGATCATTAATCTAATTTAATGAACGTGTGAACGTTATACTGAACATATTGTAAGAAAGAATGTTAACATTTAGTTTTACTTCTGTTTTATTATCTTTTATATTTCCTATAATGTTCATCAGGTCTATCCAATATTCAAATTTGGGATTTGAAGGTGGATTGTACATCCGTATTAGTAAATAAGTAGATTTGCCCCAACCCATATTAGTAATAAATTTACCAAAATAAAATACTCCAATACAAATTAAGTCATGGGAAGTTTTTTTAACATTGTAAATGTATATTTAAATAAATTTGTTCATCCATATTCGAAATATTGGTTCTATTGAATACAAAATTATAAATTTAAATATCTGTAGTTAGCCATATATTATAATTTTATAAGTTATTATTTTGGAGCTGGATTCGGAATATTTGTTACCAACTGCACCCCCAAATCCACCCAAAATTGCTACCGACTCTGACCCCACAGCTCCGATACGAAAGGTCACACAATCTTTGGCATCACACTAACAATCAAATGGATCTCCTCTAAATTAAATCTTTCTCATCGTTAACAAATGAAGGTGATAAGTACTCTTTAAAGCATGCAGTTTTATTGATAATTATTCCAGATAATTTTCAGTTTCTCGGTGAAATTCCCTGTCTTTTCAAGGGTTGTGGCAACCCTGGTTCTAGTAGATATATGTGGTTTACATGAGGGGTAGATTAAAACATTTGATATTCCTAAGATTTACTATCGTTTCTACTTTTAATTTTAAGAATAATTATATAAAGGAAACTCTTCCAAGAATCAATCAAGTTTAACACTTTCTAAATGAATAATGGCTCGTATACATTAACTCTGACTTAGTCTTATTATATTGTGTATCAACAATAGCACACACAAACCTAGTTGTATTTTGAGCTCATAATATTGTCTGTCTACTATAACAAATACACGCATAGTTGCATGTCTTAATCATAATATTGTCTGTCTACTATAACAAATACAAGCATAGTTGAATGTTTGAATCCTAATATTGTCTGTCTAATATAACAAATACAAGCATAGTTGCATGTCTGAATCATAATATTGTCTGTCTACTATAACCAATAGAAGCATAGTTGAATGTTTGAATCATAATATTGTCTGTCTACTATAACAAATACAAGCATAGTCGCATGTCTGAATCGTAATATTGTCTGTCTACTATAACAAATACAAGCATAGTTGAATGTTTGAATCATAATATTGTCTGTCTACTATAACAAATACAAGACATAGTTGAATGTTTGAATCATAATATTGTCTGTCTACATTAACACATTCAGCATAATCTCATGTCTGAATCATATTTTTTTCTGTCTACTATAACCAATAGAAGCATAGTTGAATGTAAGAATCATAATATGTTCTGTCTACTATAACAAATAGAAGCATATTCACATGTTTCAATCATAACATTGTCTGTCTACTATAGCACATGCAAGCACAACCATATGTTGGATAGCCAATCAGAAACAAGTATAGCCATATTACTCTATTCAAATAAAACAATTAGTTATTGGATACAGTATAACAATTTGTGAAATTATACATAGTAAAAGATATTGCATTTTAAATTATTTAAAAATAGTGATATTGTTGTAATAATTTTATTATAATTAATTCTTACAGCACACTTTAATATGACTTTGATAATGTAGTAGTATTGCTGTAAAAAATATGGTTCATTACATTTAATGTCCTTATTTGAGCGTAAAGACAAACAAAACACCACTTATGTTTGCGCGTTTGGCAATCAGGTTCAAGTTGTTATAGACCAGGTCATCCATAAGCCAGGTAATTCTGTTGGGGAAGAGATGTGTTGGGTGAACTCTAATGTCTACATGGGGCTATATGGGGGAGCTCTAATGTCTACATGGGGCTAAATGGGGGAGCTCTAATGTCTACATGGGGCTAAATGGGGGAGCTCTAATGTCTACAATGGGGTTATATGGGGGAGCTCTAATGTCTACATGGGGCTATATGGGGAAGCTCTAATGTCTACATGGAGTTACAAGGGGGAAGATTGTTAGACTATATCACAGTCTTACATGATACATATCTTATTCGTAATTAAATAAAACTGGTAGAAAACCGATATTATTATTAATCTTTTCACTGTTGGTAAACATAACTTATAGATAACTTCTGATTCTGAGTTGTATTAAATCTATGCCTCTCTTGTGCTATCACGAAAACTTCCTTATGAAATAATAACATTTACTCTTAAATATGAATAGTTGTGTAACATTTTTTTGGAAGGTAAGGCAGACATCAAGTTATAATGTCAACATTGGTTTATGGGGTGCTCCATAAAGTTTGGGAAATGCATTAAAGGATTTTGGATAACAAGATGGTTGTTGATAACTTTATATTTTTTTTTTGTATATTTTGTACTCAGAGACAAATGATATATGAAATATTCCAGTTGAGTGACTCAGCTTTTAGAAAGTTGTCTTGGATTTCTGTTATTGCTAAAGTGTTACGTTTTTGATTACAGGTTGATTTGGAAATGCCAATAATTGGAAATAGCTCAGTTTTAAGCAAGAAGCAGTTGGTCACCAGTTTTACGATTCAATGATGGCGTCTCAATCCTACAGTTTCCCCCCAATTATTGAGGATATTAAGCCAAAGCTAGAAGATTTTGACCAATACATTGTAGAATCATTGATTTCCGATTGCACTTTTCCAACAATCAGTGAAGATATTAAGCCAAAGCTAGAAGATGATGGCCAGTACAGTGTAAAAACATTGACTCCCAAATGTAGTTTTACCACAATCAATGAAGATGTTAAGCCAAAGCTAGAAGATGATGACCAGTACAATGTAAAAACATTGACTTCCGATTGTAGTTTTACCACAATCAATGAAGATGTTAAGCCAAAGCTAGAAGATGATGACCAGTACAATGTTAAATCATTGACTTCCTATTGCAGTTTTACCACAATCAATGAAGATGTTAAGCCAAAGCTAGAAGATGATGGCCAGTACAATGTTAAAACATTGACTTCCTATTGCAGTTTTTCAGTCATTCCTGACGATATCAAGGTACAGTATTCATTCTTATATGGGTTTATAAAGTAAACTTTTTTCCAATTCAAAGTGAATTCTAACAAAATATTTGAAATATGCTCGAAACATAATTAAAGTTTTAATATTTATTATTTTATCTATGCTTTAAAAAAACTATATTGTGATTATTTATACATCCTTATGTACTAACAATACTTGGATAGTGTTATATTCCAAGTATGTTCAGTTCCTCACCCACAAATATGACACCTATCCCTATCTTGAACTTATTCTATCCAGTTTAGCTCATTACACCTTATCTCTCTCAGCTATATCCAAACGTGATCCTCCTGAGTGGGTCTTCCCACTGGTCTTTTCCCATTAGGTTTGCCAGACAATACTTTGAACGCCGTTCTAAATAGTCCCATTTACGCTGCATGACCAGACCACCCTAACAGGTGAGATCTCACTACTCTAAGAATGTCTGGTGAGGATCACTGGGTATGTAGCTCATCATTATGTAGCCTCCTCCACCCCCCCAATATCTTCTTTCATTTTTTTGCCAACTCTCTTCCTAAGCACAATATTTTCGAACACCCTAAATTTCTTTTTATTGTTTGAGGTAAGAGGCTATGTTTTGCACCCAAAATTATGGCTTTGTATATTCTGAGTTTTACATTTATTGACAACTATTACTGTTAATCAAATAAAACTTTCAATAACTTAAATGTGACCTTTACAATACAGACCAACTATTTTTATTCTGATATTATTGATGTTAATAAACTATAACACTATTGAACTGAGGGATTCAACTCTCTTTAATTGGTACTGTCCGATTGATTACAAATCTTTATAAACATCAAAACTAACAGGTGAGATCTCACTACTCTAAGAATGTCTGGTGAGGATCACTGGGTATGTAGCTCATCATTATGTAGCCTCCTCCACCCCCCCAATATCTTCTTTCATTTTTTTGCCAACTCTCTTCCTAAGCACAATATTTTCGAACACCCTAAATTTCTTTTTATTGTTTGAGGTAAGAGGCTATGTTTTGCACCCAAAATTATGGCTTTGTATATTCTGAGTTTTACATTTATTGACAACTATTACTGTTAATCAAATAAAACTTTCAATAACTTAAATGTGACCTTTACAATACAGACCAACTATTTTTATTCTGATATTATTGATGTTAATAAACTATAACACTATTGAACTGAGGGATTCAACTCTCTTTAATTGGTACTGTCCGATTGATTACAAATCTTTATAAACATCAAAGTTAATATCACCTATAGCTCTAAATATGAACATGTTAATATACAAAATGTCTAACATAAAACTGAAATTAGGTGGGAATTGGAAGTAGTCTGGAAAAATTTGGAATAAATCGGGAATTTGTTTAAGTACAACAACAAAAAAAACGAGAAAAGTGTTTTTTTTCTCAAAATATTAAATATAATAATCAATTAATCAGTGAATTAATATGTGATTCAAACTGTCTTTTTTTTTTGTAACTGTGTATTATATTTTCTTATTTTCTAATTCCTGGTATACTATGTTAATACAAACATAAAAACAATTATTTAAATGTTAAAAACTTATTGTTCATTAAAGATTAATGAAAAACGTAGAGGGAGGGGATAGAGAAGCGTGTGACATACTTTTTAGTCGGGAATTTTAGAAAATGATTTGGGAACAAGTCTGAAATTTCATTGGTCAAGTTAAGTAGACATCATGTTATAAGAACTTATGTATAGAGTGTAGTTAATGTATGAAAGGGTTATCTCATTAAAATTTGCAAAATAATAAACAATTTAAACACTATCAATAACATTGTTGATACTTTCGGCCTTTCATCTATTATTACAACCTTAAACTTTATTTGATTGTTTTTAATTCACTTACGTTTATATATTTCGTGTATAAATATTTTTAATAAGATTATTGTTACATTTGAAATATTCAATTTATTATTTACAGATGAATACAGACGACAATTCACCATCTCTATATTTCAACGAATCAAACATTTTAGACAGATCAAACTGCAATGAAACTGGAATCCAAACAAAGATAAACAAAAATATTAATACAAATAAGACATGCAAGGTTAAAGATTACTATAAATACCCTAAGGAAAGTGGATATTATACTAGAGTGTGTGGGGTAGACTCCTGTTCGAAGGTCGCTAAAAAGGGTGGATATTGTATTTCACATGGTGGTGAATATTATACAAAAAGGTGTGGTGTAAATGATTGTTCTAAGCTAGCTCAGAAAGGTGGATTTTGTATTTCACATGGTGGTAAAAATTATTCTAAAAAGTGTGGTGTAGATGATTGCTCTAATCAATCCAGGAAAGGTGGATTTTGTACAGCACATGTGGATAAAATTATCACCACTGAATGTATTGTAGAGGATTGTTCTAAGCAAGCCCATAAGGGTGTATTTTGTATCTTACATGGTGGTAAAAATAATTTTAAAAAGTGTGGTTCAAATAATTGTTCTAAGAAAGCCAAGAAAGGTGGATTTTGTATCTCACATGGAGGTAAATATTATTGTAGAATGTCTGGTGTAGAAACTTGTTCTAAGACAGCAAAGAAAGGCGGATATTGTATAGCACATGGTGGTAAAAGGCCTTGTAGAAAGTGTGGAGTGGATGATTGTTTTAAGCAAGCTCAAAAAGGAGGATATTGTATATCACATGGTGGCAAATATTATTCTAGAAATTGTGGTATAAGTGATTGCTCTAAGCATCCCTTGAAAGGTGGATATTGTTTGGAGCATGGTGGTAAAAAATATTGTAGTAGCTGTGGGGTAGATGATTGTTCCAAGCGAGCAAAGAAAGGTGGATATTGCATTGCACATGGTGGTAAAAATTATTTGAAAATGTGTGGAGCAGATGATTGTTCTAAACAAGCATACAAAGGTGGATATTGTATTACACATGGTGGTAAATATTACTGTAGAAAATGTAGAGTTGATAATTGTTCTAAGCGAGCCCTGAAATGTGGTTATTGTATTTCTCATGGTGGTAGAGATTCTATTAGAAATTGTGATGCAGATGATTGTTCTAAGCGAGCCCTAAAAGGTGGATATTGCATTGCACATGGTGGTAAAAATTATTTTAAAATTTGTGGAGCAGATGATTGTTCTAAACAAGCATACAAAGGTGGTTATTGTATTACACATGGTGGTAAATATTACCGTAGTAAATGTAGAGTTGATAATTGTTCTAAGCAAGCCCTGAAATGTGGTTATTGTATTTCTCATGGTGATAGAGATTCTATTAGAAATTGTAATGCAGATGATTGTTCTAATCGAGTCCTAAAAGGTGGATATTGCCTTGCACATGGTGGTAAAAATTATTAAAACATGTGTGTAGTAGATGATTGTTCTAAGCAATCAAAATAGGGTGGATATTGTATTGATCATGGTGGGATAAGCAATTGTAGTAAGTGTGTAGTAAATGACTGTACTAAGCAAGCAATGAAAGGTGGATATTGTATTGCACATGGTGGTAAAATAATGTTAGGAGGAGTGGAGTAGATGATTGTTTCAAGCGAGCAAAGAAGGGTGGATATTGTATTGCGCATAGTAGTACTGTTAATAAAAATGTGTAGTGTATATAATTATTAAAAGCAATTACAAAAATATTGATATATATTAACACCTTTAATTTTTTTTTTCTTTGTTCAGAGAATATATTAAGTCAAATCCAGCAGAGGAATCAACACATTTCAAAGGTATTGACTTCAGATTGTAGTCTTAAACCAATCATCTAAGGTATCAAGGAACAATGATCATTATTACAGGAATATGAAAAGTCAACTTTCTTTATTTCACAGTGATCTTGACTCAATTATATGAAATATTACCAATCCAATCAAAGTTTTTTAATATTTGTTTGAATTTATGCTTGTAAAAATATATCTAGGCATATTATATACACATATGCATATACATTTCTTCAAAAATCTTAAATGAAATAATTTTTTTTTGTTATTTAGTATTAACTTAAAAATACATTTATTATTATTATGATTACTATAATATAGTTGTGTATTTATACATATGAATATTAATGTGTAATGTTTAGAATGGTTTAGAATGCCATAAATTGAATATTTTAGCTGGGCTTAACATGCCTCAGTGGCGTAATTAACTAACATATGGTTTTGTATTGAGATAGACTGCCAAAGACAAGGAGTTCGATGTTCGAATCACGTTCGAATTGGAGGTATTTTTCCTATACAGTTTTCCACTCTCCCTCCACGCAAATGTGGGTTCACTTCCTATAAATTCCAACCTTATTAAGTCTTAAACTACTAGTATAATTAGCACTTAAGCGCACAACTAGAATGGGTAGTAAGACACTGTGCTAAATTATAATAAATAGCTGGTAAGTTTTTTTAATTGTTATAGCTGGAATTCCTTTTCAAGTGAATTTGAAGTTTCAAAACATCACAATCATATACATTTCTATTGCACAGTTTTGCTCATGTTAGCTTGTTTGGGCCTAGTGATCATGTTATGAAATATATTTACAAAGACAAGGAGTTTGAATTTTGTTCAAGTGCATTGGCTGCCCTCAGGAGACTGCCAGTGCTCCCAAATGCAGACGATGAGATTTGAGATTTTTTTTAAAATTTCCCCATGGCTAAGAAATATTTTTTTTATCGGTTATAGTCTATTCACAAGTGTTAAAAATATTGGTAAATATTTGTTCTAGTAATATAATGCAATGAAAATGTGAAAGCTGATTATCTCGTACACCCCTACAGTGCCTTACACTTTATCTTGCTTCTTCCTCCCTGTTAGAATAACGCTGATATGTTTTTTGTTTGAAATGTGTATTTTAAATATTAGTCATAAGAATTTACATTTATCTAATTCAGATACAATTCAGCTTATGTTTTTTTCCGAGCATCAAGGGGATTTAAAAAAAATAGATACCGGCAACATATTATATTTAATTTTGCACACGGTATGTTTGAATATCATTATTCTAAAATTTAAATATTCAAATTATTAGCGGTCATTGGCGATTCACTCTTATTAATTTGGTTGTTGTAGTCACTGAAAATGTTTTGTTCTGCAGGTTGCTCTGGCACTGGGAGCAAAATTCTCAACTATAATCTATCTCTTATTTTGATCATCCTACCCCCCTTGGTGGCGTATTTGGCTAACGAACTAGTCGTGTTGAGCTCGGCTGCTGAGGATGGGGAGATCGAGGTTCGAAACTCGGTTGGGTGAACTAGGGGTGGTTTTTCCTAAATAGTTTTCCAGTCACCCTCCACGCAAATTTGGGTTAACTTCCTCTAACCCACACTACCCAAATCCTAATCCATTAGTGTAATTAGTACTTAAAAGCCTACAACCCGAACGTGCAGTAAGACGCGGTGCAATTATTATTATTATATCATCCACCTTCCATACTAAATTAGGTTAGCACACTGAAGTCACATATCTAATCATGATATACTTTATTTTATATCCATCACGGTTTCCATTCTGTGTTCTGTGATCATTCTTGATAAGGCTGTTGTAACTTCATATACCTTATAATATAGCTTAAGACTAGGGCAGGCACTACATCCAGTCTACCGGACGTTAATTCATCGCTGTGAAGGGGTAAACTCACATTTTACCAATTATCTATGTTTCGGCCATGCCAAGAATCAAATTCGGGGCCCCTTGCTTAGTAGACAGACACGCTACCGACTAATCTAAGACATCTGATTTATCAATCACTTTATACCAAGTTGTTAATATCCAATTTTTTTAATGTCAAAATGAAGACAAACTACTGTACATATAATACCACCAAAGATAACGTATAGAAATAATTTTTAAAAATATCTAAGACTACCTAAAATATGTCTACTTAATCCTTTTTATACTTGTAGTCTTTTTTCCTAAATACTTCATCTGCACCATTCTCTTTGCTAGCCCATGAAATTCTTCTCCATCCTTATTACATGACCTCTTTAAATCTCCTCTTCCTATTCCAGCCTCCTCCATAATTTTCCAAAATTTATTTATATCCATAATATCATATTCACTTTCCATAAGCAATAATACATCAAAGATAAAGTCTACTGTAGACTTTTGTCAACTAAATCTGTGTTTTTCCTCCCCACATTTCTTCCATTATCTTTCTGCTAGTTTGGAAAATTACATCCTTAAACGCACTAGTTTCCTGTTAACCTAGAATGCTGAAGACGGGGAAATCGAGGTTCGAATCTCAGTCGGGTGAAATGGGGATGATTTTTTCTAAATTGTTTTTCGATCTCCCTTCTCACTAATGTGGGTTCACTTCCTCTAAATTTATCCTTCACAATTCCTAATACACCAGCGTAATTAGTACTTCAGCGTGTAATCCGAACAGGTAGTAAGACGAGGTGTTAAATAGTTGACATCCTTAAATTTATATAAACGCTAACGGTTAGTAACTTCTTTTGTGTCCGTTTGGTCCTAGGCATCACTCTCAGAATAAATTGAATTTTTGAGGAAGGGTATATTGAAATTTGAACTCTGACCAGGTGTACTTACATTAAAAAAAGAGATGTTTTCCACTTTTGATCCATGCAAATACAGGTACACTTATTCTAAATCCAGCTTTCCTCATCACCTATACAATGTCACTTAATATATTATATATATACATTATATACAAAAGTATATAACCCAAATTGGGATTAAGATGAAGCTCTAAATAAAAAATAGTTGTGTCACAACCACCTAGCAATATTTAAATGTTTGTAGTACTTGCATAGCTTTATGGGACTTACGTTCTAAAATAACCGGCTTAGCATTTATGAAGTAAGATACTCTAGAGGTAACTGTAGGGTACTGACAATTCATAACAATGTTTAAACTGGCGAGACCGAGAGGGGCCCATATCGTGGTATAGAAGACCTCGACTTTTTGGCAAAGGGGGTGTCATATTTACACCTATTTCGTAGGCCTTCACTCCGTCCAAAGTCATATCGATACAGATGAAATCTTCGGGTCATCCATAGTGATGGTACTTGGAGGGCAACGTCAAAGCCCAAGGTTCCGGTATTAAGTTCGATAAAAGCACCGCGTGATATCATTCAACTTGGACGATCAAAGTATTCACCAGTTAAGTCGGTTCTTCCACAAGCGTGGGTTGGACATGCAACCAACCAAAATCACATAGTAGTATTTTTTTAATATTTAGTATTAAACCGAAATTCACAAATCCACGTATTATTTCGTACTCACACAACTACCTTGCCTCTCCTGTAAGCTATACTGACAGAACGAGCATATTTAGGGTGGTGCTGGTGGGAGGCGGGAGTAGGTTGGGAAAAATTATGTACCAAGTGGGATTATAAGATTTAAATACGAAAGTAGATTAAAATGGTGGGTAACCACAACGAGCTTCATGTGAAGTGGACTCAACATCCAGGATCCGAATATCCAAACCAAAGCCAGTTCACCACCAGCTTCAGAGGAAAACAGTGGAGAACTGTAGGCTAAGTTAGGAATTCTTAAGACACAACTACCATGGCTTTAGTAGAAGTTATGGGGGCACATTTTCGAGAGAAGAAGTCATGTATCTGTAATATCAAATTGAACAGCTTTAGAACTACGGGATACGTTTGAGTGAAATAACATTAGAATTTGTGATTTCTGATCCAAGTTATATAAAATTTTACCATTTTTAATTCCTAAAGAAAGGTTTATTAGGTAGGATCAGGAGGAAACAGACGAATCATTTGGGTTTTTTTTTTTCAGGAAAAAATTAATCAAAATTAAACACCTGACTCGAAAAATTTTCTGTTATGGCGGCTCGTGCTGGTGGGGTTAAATTGTAGAGGTATCCCCTTGAGCCTATTACACTTAAGAATATAGTGTTTTAAGAGACCAGTGGGTTACAAGAGTTCATGTTTGTCGGCGTATGGTGCGAGGGGGGG
>CABEEJ010002429.1:32647-72308 GCA_901482245.1 Timema douglasi
GGGGGGAGGGGGGGGCGCAATTGCGTTCTCTGGATCCTCACTTCGGTGGCCTGGTTACCATTCACAAATATTGATATAAAATTTACACTCAAACAAAGAAGTGAATGCAATAATCTTATGTCTAGCTAGGACATAAGGTTTTCTTTTTTACTTTAATAGACAAGCTATCAATATTTTGTCAAATTCCTTTCTTTTCCAAGAGTATTAACATAGAAACATTTTGTTTTTTATTGTTACAGGTGTAAGGATTAAAATGGATTAAAATTTGGAAACGTAAAATGGAGGACAGTTTTCCCAATGTAGAGCAACAAATATCTGCAACTTATGTTGAGCAAGAAATTAAAATAGAACCTGAGGTAAGATTTTTTTTTTAAATAAGTACAAAGTCACAATAATAATTTACTAACTTAATACTTTTTTAATTGATCTTACTATTACATTATTATATTCCTAACATATTAGTTAAAGTAAATCTACTAACTCATATTGGACTAGTGACCTTAAGCTCTGAAATATGGACAAATGAACTTAAAAATCAAAGATCTGCATTAAAAAAAAAGGCCTACTCAAAGTTTTAGCTTTGGTAATTTTCATAAAACTTTGACATTGTAAGTTTGCATAAGCAAATCCAATGGTATAATTAGAAAAAAGTTTTGCTAAACTCTTGACCTAAGAACCGAACATTTAAGAAGTAATAGCCCACAAAGACATTATGATTAATGTGTTAGGTGACCTGGTGGTCTAGGGGCAAGTTGTCAAGACTTCTTTGCTGGTGGTCTGGGGTTCAATCCTCTGTCTCTGCACGGATTTTTCTGATTGCCAAACCCTTCCTTCACCTCTGACAAGACTTGTGAATGTGTGGAATGTCCAGGTCTCCCACTGTGGTTCGGATCTTACGTTAAACTGTAGGTCCTTCATTTCATCTCACAATCACCCTACCATTACACATTAGCGTAAGTGTGTATAACCCGAACGGGTAGTAAGACGCGGTGATAATAATAGTAATAATAATAATAGTGTTACATGTACACATTCTACCCATGGCAGTGGTCAAATCATACAAGCTGTTAGACTAACACTACACCTACTACTGTTGACAGCGAGATAAGCGTTTGAATTAGCTTAACTTTTATCTATAAAATAAATATTTAAATTGTGATTTCCAGGCTGAGCAAGAAGACCCTCTAGAATATGTGAACGTGGTGGTTAAATCTGAAACGGTGGAAAGTTGTGAGCCAGAATTGGTGAGTCATGTACTTTTTTTCGATATCAATTACGAGGTTAATTTTCTTAGTCTAATCGTAACGAATCAAAAACATAATTAAAAATAATTAGAATTGAAATGGCGCAGAAGAAATTTTACATAAATTCAAGTTATTTTAGTAGTTTTAATGCGCAATTTTTTTTATTTTTTATAGGATTCTTTCTCTTAACACTTGGGCAATTTTATAGCTCTAAAGGAACAAATACTAATTATATTATGATTATAATATAAGTTTTTTCTTATCTGTTAAATCAACACATATAATTAATTAACATTAATATGATCATTTCATTTCAAAACTTTTTAATGCCAGAATGAATGTACATTATAAATACTCAATTACCCAGATTGATGGAATACTCTATGTATACCTACAAATCACATTAAATCTAATCTTATCAGTTTCAAAATAAACAATTTTATTTTAAAACAGACTTGTTTAGAAATATATTTGATCATTGTTTAGTGGCCCTTTGGAACTCCAAATCTTCCAGAAAGTTTAGTTGACACAGAACCAACAAAATTAATAAGATAATCTCAATTGGACACGCGATAGCTGTAAACCGTTTAACCCATGGCATACATTTGTTTGAGGAGAGATTAATTTAAATGCAGGTGACCTGGCGGTCTAGAGGTAAGGTGTCAGACTTCTGTGCTGGCGGCCGGGGTTCAATTCTCGGTCCCGGCACAGATTTATCTGATCACCAAACCCTACCTTCACCTCTGACAAGACGTGTATTAATCACAACTTGTGAATGTGTGGAATGCCAGGCCCCCACCGTGGTTCGGATTCCACGTTAAACTGTAGGTCCTCCATTTCATCTCACATTCACCCTACTATTACACATTAGCGTAAGTGCGTACAACCCGAACGGGTAATAAGACACGGTGCTAATAATAATAATAATAATAATAATAATAATAATAATAATAATAATATAAATGCAAATGTTCTTTAATTTTATTAATGTCAAATATACGTAGCACATAAGTAAATACACCATTCTTACACTAACACAATAATTTGGTCTTTTTTAATTGCGATGTGAGGGTTCGAATACACACTAGGTACACTCAAAGTAATTAACTCTCATATCCAAATCCCTATAGTAACTAAAATAACTGGTATTGTAAATTGTTATAAATTTAAGTTGAAAAACTAATAATATTATCGCCATTGATGGTGAGATCAGCGTTGGAACAATGCCAAGTTAATTTCTAAGATAAATATTCATAATTTTATTGATTCCAGGACGAGTTGAACTCCCCAGAGTATGTAAATGTTCCAGTTAAATCTGAGGTATTTGAAAGCTGTGAGCCGGAATCGGTGAGTGATTTACGTTTGTTCAAGATAAAAAACATAAAAGAGATATGCCATTCAAATTTTTTAACCCAAATTGTAATTCCTGAATAGGGATTGGTCGGTTTGTTTTTTTCAGTACCTCGCCTGATCTGAATTGTTTTATTATTCCCACAACTGGTGTATAGACGAGGTAAAAGGAAATGGAGTCGGACTTATAATCATTGATGCCTAATTAGGTATATATCTAATATACCTTTGACCCGCTTCTGCGGTCAAATATTATTTTTCGTCATTCTCGTAATATACTGGCTTCCATATAGTGAGCAAACGGGGGTTTTAGTCTCATTTGTTAATTCTAAGGTTTTTTTTTTTCTAAGACCCGCCTCGGTGGCTTAGTCGTGTTGAGCTGCTCGACTGTTGAGGACGGGGAGATCGAGGTTCGAATCTCGGTCAGGTGAACTGAGGGTGGTTTTTCCTAAATGGTTTTCCACTCTACCTCCATGCAAATGCGGGTTCACTTCCCCTTATTCAACCTTCCTAATTCCTAATCCATTAGAGTAATTAGTACTTAAAGCGTATAACCCGAACGGGTAGTAAGACGCGGTGCTAATAATAATAATAATAATAATAATTAACAATGGCTTACAGCTTGTAATTTATTACTGGGATTTTACCAATTTCTCACTGTATTTTACACTAAATAAGCTTCCATTCATTAAATCAGGTATAATCAATGCTTAAAATATAATGATCATAAAAAAAAAATATCTTCCACTATTACAATCAATGTAAGAGAAATATAATCGAAACAGTTCATGCAGGGTCTTTTTAAAAAAGAAAACAACAACAATAATTTACTTTTATTGACCTACTAAACACTTTTGATGATTTGGTATTTTGAATTGAATTAATATATATGAAGTGTACTGGTTTAACTATCTTTGTTGCTACCTGTGAAAGATGCCATACTGATACATTATTTACTTGGCATAAAAAACTTATAAATTTCTCCATATTACAGATAAATAGAGAAGACAGCACTTCCGCACTATTATGCACCGATTTAAACGAAAAACAAAATGTTGTAGATAACTCCAACTACAATGAAACCGAGGACTATTCTATCATAAACAAAAATATTGATATCACTAAGCCATGCAAGGACAAAGAATTATCTAACAACCCTATCAAAGGCGGATCTTCTAAAAGACGGTGCGGAAAAGATGATTGTCCTAAGCAAGCCTATAAAGGTGGATATTGTATTGCACATGGTGGTATGTCCTATCAACCAAAGTGTAGTGTATTTGATTGTTCTAAGCAAGCACTTAAAGGTGGACATTGTATTGGACATGGCGGAATACTATATAAAAAGAAGTGCGGCGTGGATGATTGTTCTAAGCAAGCCAAGAAAGGTGGATTTTGTGTTTCACATGGTGGTAAAAATTATCCAAGGAAGACATGCGGCTTAGATGGTTGTTTTAAGCAAGCTAAGAAAGGTGGATATTGTATTTCGCATGGTGGCACACATATCCTGAACAAGTGTGGAGTGGATGTTTGTCCTAAGTATGCACGTAAAGGAGGATATTGTATCACACATGGTGGTAAAAATTATCCTAGGAAGCTATGTGGTATTGATGATTGTCCTAAGTTAGCCTTGAGAAATGGATATTGTATTGCGCATATGGTGAGCATCATGAAGGGAAGGCAAGTGGTATAGATGATTGTTTAAAGTTAGCCATGAAAGGTGGATATTGTATTGCACATCCCACGATATACATCATCCTAGGAAGACATGTAGTATAGATGATTGTTTTAAGCTAGCCAAGAAATATTTATATTGTATGGCTCATTGTGGTAAACAATAGATTAAAAAGTGTGGTGTAGATGGTTATTCCAAACAAGCAAAAAAACTTTACAAAGTATTATAACATTGTGGGAAGTATATTTGAGAAATACTAAATTATGATTATCGACTAGCATATGGAAGTAAAGGTTTTTTAAATAAAAATTCGTGTTTTATGATTATTCAAAACTTATTACAATAAGTGGATATTGTCTAACTTATAAGAATCTGTGTGTGTATAAAATGTCTAACCAAACACAATAAAGTAGATTTAAATATTATCATAAGTGTATTATATAGAAAGAAGATGTTTTAAAATAGTTAAAGCTCAAACTTTTGTATGGAGGTTTATTTGAGTTCCACGCACACTTAAATATGTTAGAACAATGCAAATACTTGAGGATTAAGGATAATCAAGCCCGAATATTTAATTGCTACTTGCTGTCCTTAAAAATATATTTCCAAGTCCACAGATTTCCATTTCTTAAGTGTTTATCCTGCGTAGTTGACCAGGGCCTGGGAGTGAGGCACCAAATGTCAGTATTTCACAATGTTACTAGTAACGGCCATGGTTGAATCCTTAATTTCAAATTTAAAACATCAACTTACTTTCATATTGTATGTCTCTGTTTTAAAATATCCATCACTGATTATTTTGTTGCCCATACAAACGAAAACCATCTCCTGAAGGTTGTAACCCATTAACTATGAATCTGTGGTACCCGGTTATTTAAACAAGATTTTAGATATTGTGACGTATTGTATTATTTTTTTTTACTTTGGCAAACATTTGTTTATCAGATATCGGGAATCAGTTTTATATGAGTTATGCAACCATGTTTATAAAATATTTGTAAACTTATGAAAAATATAGGTATCTGATGATTTGTACTATGTATTAGCTCAGCTTATTTAATAGGTTATTACTCTAGTGGTAACAATTAAATTTTCCTACCCCAACTTAAGTGTTTATAATTTGTGTTTATATTTTAGTTTTTATTTATGAACACACAAGTAATAGTTACTTGGGACAATGTGTTTGAATTATCGATGTAAATATATTCACAGTATTCTCTTTTATGATGAAATTGACAGCAATATCTTGGGTAACTGCTGTGATGTAAGATGCAAATACTTTTGGAGGTTCGCAAAAAACTAGGCTGACCAGCTCTCGTTAGAGTGATTGTCTAATTTTAGTGGATACTTCCTACTTCGGCTTATTATCATTCATGCCTATATGCATTTAAACTAGAGTAAACTCATTTGAGGGATGAAGAAAGTAGAATTAAGAGGAAACATCTGCTTTTGCCTGAAAAGTAGAACCTTATATATTAAAAAAAACTTAATTACATTACAGTTGTATCGTCATTAGAATGTGGAGACAAAATTGTCTTTAATGATGTTCCTGAGCATTCTGTTCGTTGATTTGATAGGTATACGTGTGTATGATTTGTAATTTTAAAACCATTAAAATATATTATTAAATTTTAAACATTAAATTTCTAATCGAATTTTACACTTATGATTAGATATAAATATAGTCCCTACTTCGAATTATAAGAACAACCACCCTAGTAATTTTTTTCCCCGCAGGATTACACAACTACATCACACACAGGTTAATACCCCGGTCTTCTTCTCAGTGGTAAATTAGGATAATACCCATTATAATATATAGGAGGTTTTATTTTTATTTATTTTTCAAAAATATCAACATTTTATCGCCAAGTTTACCTTAACTGAGTAATAAAGCAATATTTATTTTAATTATTTTCACTAAAAAAATACTCGCACAAGAAATGGGATGTAGGTCGCTTATCTTTTGGAGAACTTTTTCAAAGCGGGAACACACTTTGCCATATTGGGTCCGGCAGCCAGTGTCTTGGGGAACAGATATCATTTTAGAGGCTCCTCTAACTCATCATGGCTGTGTCTTCTGAGTGTAGCTACGCACGTAAACTTAAAAAGGGGGCAATTTGAGGATTGACGACACTGTGCCTGATTTAGATCCTGTCGTCACTGGAAACCTAAGAAACCACTTAACCCCACTCTGGCAAAACTTATATCAGCTTGTGGAGTTGACGACTCCTTTCATGTATGCTGGGCACACTCGTAAGGTAATTAAGACACAACCTAGGAATCGCTCATAATCAGAAAGAGCTTAAACATATTTCCTTAGGGGGAGCCAAAACTCGATGGTAAGAATAGTCCAATAAAGGGATTTTACCAAAGTCGTCTAGTTTTGAGCCCTAAGGGGAGGCTAGGTGCCAAGCCTTAGGAATTACACTAGAAAGGCTTTAAATCTTATTTTCCCACGTCTCATTGGGAATCACGTGACGGCGGTAAAGGAAAAAGAATGGTGGAAGGAGAGGAAGATGGAGAGGCATTTTATTAAACTGATCTGACTATAAACTAGAAACAATTGATGACGATGATGATTTAGAGGGAAACGAGGCTAGGCCTTTAAAAAAAAGACAATCGATTTAAATAAGACTTGATGTACTTTACTATAAAGAATGCATATTTCTTACGAATTGTGCACCGCACGCTATACTATAGGTATTCATTTTTAGTTAGCCTTATAAACCCATATATAATCTTTGTTTTTAAATTATTCGAATTAGATGTTCTTTTATTTTTTTATTATAAGAATGGTCGGTTTTCACTTTATTTCTTTTATCAAGATGGTTCATCCTTACCAAAGATAAGTGAAACGATGACTTTCACTATCTTTGAATCCTTGCATCATTTATTAATCAGACATCAGAATTAACTGTAGATAACATTTTAATTATCGATATTAATTTATTTTTTTAGTGGAGTACCAGTCCTATGGGACATGTGAACTTATATAGGTATGTAGTTAGGTCTAAGTGAAACTCTACTTGCCAGCAGAATTTTTTAAACCCGTATTTGAACTCTGGTTAAATACATATCTGGGTTATAGAACTGTAACTTTTATATAAAGCCTATATAAATTATTATATTTGATTTTTCTTCGAATATAATATTAAAGATGCAATTGTAATAATAACAAAATGTATAAATTATTACGATTTTGGGGAATTAGGCTATACATTTAAAACAAAACTAGCCAAAATCACAAAAGAAACATGAAAATGTAGATAATAACAAACTTAAGTATTGCCATATGATTCTTTGGGCTATTTTCCGTAAAAAATAATTTCTTATAAATATTAGATCGCTCATGTGAACAATGTGATTCAATATTTTCATTTTTAAATCAAATATTAGGTTATGTTTAACTTCTCTAGAACACTTTTAATATACCAAGATTTAAAAAAGGGTTTGTTGGTTAAAAAAAAGTTAAAATTTGTGATTTCAGAAAGTTAATGCGTGTTTGTAAAGCTTACACATTTTTCCAAAAACGAATTCATGCCTTCCTAAAAAAAAATTTCATAGCAACATGGCCCAACGACATTCCCTTATTTAAGTTTTTTTTATGAAGAGTTTAATATATCTACCTGAGTGCAATATTTTAAACAGGCATGAACATGTACAGTCAGTACCATATCAAAGTGAGTCGCTATGAATTTTTGAATGCTTTTCAATTTCTTGTCTTATGTTTAACCAAACTCGGCAAACGCCATAAATACACGGGAACCACTCAACACTCACAACCGTCGCTTAAACACTGTCGAAAGGAACTTTCGACCGAGAGTTGTTAACCTGACGTTAACATGTGATAAAGACTCTACAATGGGGTCCCTCAACACTATTAGGAGTTTGTTAGTATTCAAATAGCGGTTGGAAAGCTTAAAGTATAATTTCTAAATCAAATGAAGGGACAATTTTAGTTATAATAATTTTCTAATGTTACTTTAAAACATGTCTAATACAAAACATAGGAGGGACTATTTTGTGAAAGGATACCAATGAAGTCCGTTTAGGAGCAAATGCGAGAAAATACTTCCACGTGGTTTTGTTTACATCAGGTCTCAGCTTAGGATGAATCAATAATAGTAGCAACAAGAAAAGGAACCGCTGTAACTCCTCATCATAGTTAATTTTGCTAGTTAAACAGGTTTTAGTTGTACAGTGTAAGTCTACACACACTAAATTGAAAGTTAAGTTTAGTGTTTGCCATTCACAAATATCGATTTAAAAATGACACTCAAACATAGGAATCAAACTTAAAATTCCTTTTTTTTTCCATATCCTTTTAATAATTTCACCATATTACTTGCTAAAATATGGGGTTTGGGTTTTTAGCTTTATCAGAGATAGTATTAATATGTTGAAAAATTATTTTCTTATCCAATACGATTAACTACACCCACATATGAAAACATAGTCAAATATTTTGTTTTATTGTTGCAGATGCAAGTCTTAATATACTTGATTTGGAAATTAAAAATGGAGGACAACTTTCACTATGTAGAGCAAAAAATATCTGAAATTTATGACGAGCAAAAAATTAAATTAGAAACTATGGTAAGCTTATAAAACAATAGAACTAAATAACAATAATAATGTATTATACCTTTTTAATTCTAATGAATATAAATTTATTTATTACAAAACTAATTTAATGGTTTGAGTATATATCTACTAGCTTAATTTTAACTAGTGACCTTTAGCTCTGAAATATGGACAAGTAGACTTAACACCCAAATAGCATGTTTTACAAATAAAATATGCCTACTCAGAGTTTTCTCTTTAGTGATTTTTTTAATAAAATTTAAAACATTGTAGGTTTGTTGAAGTAGATCCAATCTTATAAATATCAAATGTTTGACATAACATTATACCCATGACAGTGGTCGAACTTTACAGACTGTTAGACTAACACCACTTTTACTAAAGTTGACATTAATAAAAATAAATATTTATATTTTTGTGTTTTCCAGGCTGATTTAGACCCTCTAGAATATGTAGATGAGGCGGTTAAATCTGAAACACTAGAAAGCTATAAGCTAGAACTGGTGAGTGGTTAGCCTTATTTAATATAAAATCATGAGCTTAATTTTCTTACCCGATTGTATTGAATGAAAATCATCAATAACTATAACCCTTATTCAGTGGTAGATTTAAAATTTTAGCGCCCCTAGGCACAAACATAATATGCGCTCCTAAGCACAATTATAATATGCGCCCGCCCCCTCTTTTTTTTTGTCAAGTGCTTTAGGAAGTTTCGATGGAAATAGTTACTGGGAGGGGGTGGGACGGACGTTAGTATTAAAGAAAAGATGTATATGAAAGATAATCAGGAATGTGCAGTACATGCCCTAGAGTAGCTTGAGTTAACATTATGAAGGAGATGAGAATGACCTCGGTTACAAAGTGATTGCCAAGCACAGTTATTTAAAAATAAATATTGTCATTCTGACTTTATCTAACTATTCTGATAATGTTAGTCAATAATTTTTAAACGTAACTATAATAAAAAATACTAATGTTATTCAAAATGTGCCGCTGCCCCTAGGCCCGTGCCAAATGGGTTTATAGTGTAAATCCGCTTCCAGGCTAGAGGAAATTTTACATAAATTCAGGCTGTAGGTTTTTTTTGTGTACAATGATTTTTGTAGAATTTTTGGTCTTTCAATAGTTAAAACAATTGTTTAGTTATCTAGTAACAATCAATAGTTACATGATGATTATAATTGTAGTAAATGATAATTATAGTGGTAGTTTTATTATATATTGCAATATATCAACAAATATTATAATCAATTAACATTACTATGATCTAAAAACTATCTAGGTACCAGAGTAAAAGTTTATTATAAACGTTCAATTATCCAGGTTAATGGAATAATGAATGGATACTTAAAATTACATAAAACTTTCTTAACAAATATAGTCTTGCTTAGAAATAAAATTTATCAATGTTTGCCTGACATGAAAGTTAATGGTGACCCTTAATAACCTCACAATTTGCCAAAAATTTCAGTTTACACATAGCCCATAAAATTAAAAAAGAAATTCTTAATTAGACATGTGGATAGCTGCAAAAGTGACACAGCAAGTAAGTAAAGACATCATTGTTGCACTATACTGGGTCCTCCTTGATGATGTGGTGAGAATGAGAATATACAGAGGTTACAATTATATTGATTTATTGACATCTCAAAACCCCTATATCCACGTTACCTAAGACTAAGTGGATTAAAAAAAGTGTAAGTGCTTACAACCTTAAAAAGGGCAGTAAAACGTGGTACTGTAAAATAACAATTAAAGTTGAATTGTCACTAACATTATCACCATTGATGGATGAGATCAGCGTTTGAAAGAGGCCAAATAGATTTCTGAAATAATTATTCATAATTTTGTTACTTCCAGGAAAAGTTGAATATTCAAGAATATATGGGTGTGTCAGCATTTGAAATCTGTGAGCCAGAATCTATGGGTGGTTTACCTTTCTCCAAGATCAAACAAGAGGTACGCCATACAGTGATTAAAACCCAAAATGTGGTTTTTATTACGGGATTGGTTTTCCTTTTTGATACCTCGCCTAACACGAATTGTTTTCATATTCCTACAACCGGCGCATAGATGGAGGAAACATGAATTTGTATTAAATGAAACAGCTTTCATCAGTATGTCTATCTATCTAGGTCGTCTTCATCATCATTTGTTTCCAGCTTGTGGCCGGGTCACTTTATTAAAATGCCTTTATCTTCCTCTATACTTCCACCACTCTTCCTCCTTTGAGTTATTCAATTCTTCTCCTTTCACTTGAACACTTTCTGTTATCTGTTCCTTTCATCTCTTTCTTGGCCTCCCTTGTGGTCTTTTTGCTACATACTTCATTTCCAACATTTTCTTCGGCATCCTCTCTTTTTCTGTCCTCATCACATGCCCACACCAGCTTACTTTTGCTCCCCCTACTACCTCATCTACTCCAACATTCTCATAACATGACCATACCATCTCATGTACTCCCTTTACCCCCACTCTTTCCCGGATATTTTAATTTCCAATCTTGTTTCTCCTTGTTACAGCTAACATGCTTTTCACAAACTTAATTCCCATGACCTCCACTTTCCTAATTTCTCTTATATTCACTGTAACTAATAAGGTACATATATATAGTACTCTTGTTGACTTACTTAGATGGTTAAATTATCTATAATACTACTGGTAATGCAGTCTAATAGGTATAGCTCAAAATATCCTGGTTGGGGAAGACAAGGTTAAAATATCCGATGTTTGAACTAAGAATGGGTTTCCATTTTTAATTCATTACTGTGATTTTACGATTCTCTCACCAAGATAATGTGTTTGAATTTACTTTTATGACATCTTCCACTCATTAAGTCACTTATAACTAATCCTTAAAATGGTGTAAATATACAAAATAAAATATCTTATGATAATACAATCAAGTTTGTAAAAAGAATATAATAGAAACAGTTTCCACAGGCATTTTTTTTAAAAACAAGAATTGACTTTCATTATTATTTAAAAAATTATATGATTGTTCTTTGGTTTTAGGTCTCAAATAACATAGCTTGAGTTTTTGTTTTAAATATATTTGTTGCTACATTTGAAACAAGTCCTACTAGAATGTTATTTAGAATTATAAAAATAGCATCATTTGTATCTTACAGATAGATACCGAAGACAACTCATTGCCAATATTCTGCAATGAACCAAAAAAACAACAGAATGTTGTAAATAGCTCAAACTACAATGGAACTAAGGACTGTTGTATTATGAACCAACATAGTGATATCAATAAGCTATGCAAGATTAAAGATTTCCCTGAATACACTAAGATGGGTGGACGTTTGAAGAGACTGTGTGATGAAAGTAATTGTACCAAACTAGCCTACAAAGGTGGATATTGTATTGCACATGGAGGTGTGTCTTATCAACAGAAATGTGGTGTAGTGGATTGTTTTAAATTTGCACATCAAGGTGGATTTTGTATCACACATGGTGGCAAAAAATATCCTAGAAAGACATGTGGTATGGATGATTGTTCTAAATTTGCACACAAAGGTGGATATTGTATCACACATGGTGGCAAAAAATATCTTAGAAAGACATGTAATATAGGTGATTGTTCTAACCAAGCCAAGATTGATGGATATTGTATTACCCATAGTGGTAGATCTTATATTAAGAAGTGTCATGTTGATAATTGCTTTAAGCAAGCCAAGAAAGGTGGATATTGTATTGAACATGGTGGTAAACCCTATTCGAAGAAGACTTGTGGTGTAGATGGTTGTTACAAACAAGCTCTGAAAGGCGGAAGTTGTGTCTCGCACGGTGGTAAAAATTATACCAGGAAGACTTGTGTTACAGACACTTGTTCTAAGATAGCCAAGAAAGGAGGATATTGTATTAGACATGGTAGCAAACATTATCCTAGGGAGACATATTTTATAGATGACAGTTCTAAGCTAACCAAGGAAGGTTTATATTGTATGGCTCATGATAGTAAACAATAGATTAGAAAGTGTGGTGTAGATGGTTATTCCAATCAAGCAAAACAAAGTTTGATATTGTATTTCGCATTGTGGAAAAGGATATTTGAGAAACATTAAATTGTGGTTATTGCTTATCATATGAAGGTAAATATTTTTTTTTTTCTTTAGAAAATGCATAATATATGATTTTAAAAACTCATCAGAATAGGTTAAAAATTGTATAACTTATAGGAATCCCAGTGTATATGAAATGCTTAGCCAAGTACAATAAAGGGGATCTTATCTATCAAATGCAGATATCTATGATGATAATTGCATTATATAGAAAGAGGGTGGTTTAAAAAAGAAATAGATAAAATAGTTAGAATGCAAAAAATATTAACTTTTTTTATATAGATTTGTTCAACCTGCCCCCTGTGCCCCACCACACCCTTAATAAAGTTAGAAAATAAGGCACTGATATTTATGGATTAAGAATAACAAATCCCGAATATATAATCTTCATCTGTAGTCCACAGTTTCCCGATTCTTAAGTGTCTAGTCTGTGAAGTTGATGAGGCCTTGGCAATGATGCTTCCAAACTGGAGTTCCCCAACAGGTGATACCATATTCAGGGTGGTAACTAATTCCCTAATTATTTCTTATTTTCTCAATTGAAATAGAGATTTTTTCTCGCTTACACTAAATTTAAGCAAGTTTTGTTTTCTTGGCTCCACAATTGTGATAACTGGAACCAAAATAAAATCGTACTACTATATTTTATCCATAAATACCTTTAGACAATGATTAAGACAGGGTTTTATTCATGCATAACGCATAGTCCCCTAACTAATAGCGAATAATGTATAGCACTTAGTGCATTAGAAGTTGAAATACATTATTTACAATGTTATAGTTGTTTTTTTAGATACATACTGAATAGTGCACATTAAATAACACGGCTACATCACCAGGTAACTGTTTTATATAAGTTTGTAGCTTTTCAGAGCGGGAAATAATTTTACCATATTGTGTCTAGCAGCCGGGTGTCTGGGGAACATATATCCTTCTATGGGAACTCTCTAACACATAATGTTGGTGTTCTCCTAACTTTGCTACGCATCTAAGAGTAAGCAGCGACCAATTTAAGGATCAATGATCTCATGCCTGCCATAGATCAATGTCGTCATTAAACCAAGGGCACCCACAATATTTTTTTCCAAGGTGGGGGGGGGGGGAANGGTAGGGGGTCTAGGAAAAATGTATTAAATTGAAGACTTGAAAGACGCATTTTAAGGCAATCCTTGTCTCCTAAAAATAAGAAACAACGTAAGAAAAATGTTTTCACATGTATCCAAATTCGTGGGTGGAAACCTGACCTTTATGATTTGAGTAGTGAATGTTTCTGGAATTGCTCACGCATGCGCCCAACTAACAATCCTAAAGCCAGCAAGTGGCCCGAGGGCTGGCGCTAGTAATAATTATTAGTTTATCAATTCTATTCCAACTCTCTGTTGCCTGGGACCATTGTTTGAGCGCTAGTTAAGAATATTACTGGGCAAGATTAGCCTAATTCTAAAATTTATATAATCACAGAATCTCAGGGAGCGGGCAATTGCCTTCCTGGAAAATCTTACTCCCTCCCACGCCTTGGTCAGACCTCCATCATTTTGAGGAGTTGACTCTTCTTTCCCTGTGTTCTGTACGCACTCGTTAAGGAATTAAGAGACAACTTATGAATCGCTTTTACTAAAAGAGGGCTATAACCTATGTGGCACTAGAAGAGTCTAAACTCGATCATAGGAATCGTCCAATAAAGGGTTTTTACCAAGGTCGTCCCGTTTGGGCCCTCAGAGGAGGCCAAGTGCCAAGCCTTAGGAATTACACTAAAAGGACTTTCAACCTAAGTTGCATATTGGGGACTACGTGGAAGTTGTCTCGCCGACTTTCCTGGGAGGTACTTATAGTAGTTACCAACTACTTAATGTGAGGTGAGTATAAGGCGCTGGGAGTGCACCCCTCCCCCCCTTTCCCTGTACTAGGATTAAGCTGACTGGAAAATCAGGCGAAATGGCCTAATTTTAATAACATATCTTTATTTGTCATAAGCGATGAAAAGGTACACATTATAGAATATCAACAAACATAGAGCGTGAAGCGCGTCTTCCTTCCTAATAGAAGTAGTTCCATTTAGATTATGGAGACTATAACTCAACAATGCAACTATGCAACAATGCGCGACGAACATAATTAAACATATCAGACAAAAATCCTACTTGACTTATATCAAAGTCTATGGTCCTAGGTTCGAAGAACGTCCAATCCAATAAGGTGATGTTTAAAGCTTATGATATTCAAAGGTCCCGCGTAACACACAGGCGTTAAGCGCTTATAACCCTCAACAAATATCGTAATGCTATACAATTAATAACGACCTATAGCGGACCAAGTCCCAATCTATCCTATTAGTGTCCTGTCTCCTAGTATAACGTAATCTACCCAGACGACAGCTAATCCTACGCATACTCATAAATAAATACTAGATGGGAAGAAAGCCCAAGACGCAGAGTTTTACTCTGCGTATTCAATAGAATGTAAATATACCAATAAGGCCACTAGGCGCAATAAATAGGGCTGGAGCCCAAAAAGTCGGCAGAAAGGCGACTACATTTTGACAACAGCGAGAAGCGCCTGACGTAGTAAGTTTACAGATTCAAACTAAGATCAGGTGAGCAGAACAATAATTTAGAAAGTTTTCCCCTACTACGCCGAAATATAATTTAGATACAGACAATAATAATAATAATCCCCTGCCCTACGTCGCCGTTCTCACCTCGATAAGCTGGTGGTGGGTTAAGTGACCATAGACCACCAGCGTACCACTATATATATACAAAGTTAAAGTTGACGGAGAGGGAAAGGGACGCGAGGAGAGGGAAGGAAGGAAAAGCGAGAGAACGGGATGTCGAGACGGGCCGAGCAACGTGTCGAATAGCCTAGAACCTTGACGTGGCCAGAAGAAGCTACTATCTTGCTTTGTTTCTCGCCAGTCTCGGGTTTGACGCTAGGTGGCGCCAGTCAAACGCTCCGTCAGTCTATCGGGTGGTTGTTTGGAGTGAGTTGGTCGGTGCTTGTGCCGTGTGTTGCAGCTCATCTTGGAGGTTCGGTGAGTGTCCCCCATTCGATTAAGCCATAACTCGTAAGTTGTTACATCTGTCTTGTAACTTGTTACAGGAGGGGTGGGGGACTTACTCTATTCTCTCATACACAGACGATCGTAATAAAGATTTAACCATATATAGGGTAAACTCTTCGGACGTAACTCATGGGCTGCAATGAGGAGGCATTCTGTTAGGACTACCCCACGAGGAACTTTCCATTGCCAGGAACAGAAAGCTTCTTTGCCCATCCGAGCTAGAGAGGTACACGATAGCAAGAATTAATCTCAAACACATGGAATTCCAAACCTGATCAAGCACAGAAAATATTGTACAATGCGTAAAGTTGTTTTAAGTCTAACTTCTTAGGTATAATGCATAGGTGTAGTAGAGATAACCATTGAACTTAAGACGAAAAACCAATGAGAACGCAAAGAAATAACCAAATAAACGCCAATATACAATCAAACCAAAATAATTAACTTTTGTGTATATGTTTGATACGCTTTGTGGTAGCCATACTTGTTCTTTATTCACAAATTTTCTTTGAATTATCGTCTATAGATATGTTTTTTTTTACGAATTAAAATAAAATAGGATATATTAGGGGAGGAGGGGGCACATTTGAACAGGGGGCACATTTGAACAGTTTGAATTTCCCACCTAAATATAATATTTTCATTAAGTTTCCAGTAATGACAACAGATGGCAGCTCTTCTGATGAACTGGCCATCATTTTCCCTCCATTTTATTTTTTGGTGTTTACTCAGTGGATGAACTTGTGTTAGAGTGCTTAGAAAGCATTATTTATTTTCGAATTTCATAAGGATATTCTGACAACGTAAACATTTCAAAGGTGAGTTGAACTACCTAATATTAAAACCTAATGAATGTACTTTTTAGAGATTATTATAGAACTAAAATATTTCCTTCTTGTTTCTTTTAATGAATGGTTGTACTTGGTAGGGCTATGTGGGGCACATTTGAACAGCCTATTGGGGGCACATTTGAACAGTGTTCAAAACTGCCCCACTACATTAATTTAACCACATTGTGAAAAATATTTTTTTTAAATTTAATAGAACAATTTTATTGATGTTAATATTATTTATTTTTAGGGCATAGTAATGGTTCGTACGTATATCAAGAAAAGAAACAAGCCTGAAATATCTAATAAAATTATTCAGGAAGCCGTTAGGGCTGTCTGTGAAGGAAAACTCTCATTAAGAGCTGCAGCTTCAAAATATGACATGACCCACACAGCATTATTTTACCAAGTGAAGAGATTTAAGAAAGGTGATGACGTAAGTGAAAAATATGGTTCACGATACACCAGTCAACAAGTGTTCTCCGAGAATCAAGAATCTCAATTAGTTGATTACATTATTAAATGTTCTAAAATAAATTATGGCATGACTTACACAAATATACGTAGATTAGCATATGATTATGCTCGTCAAATAGTTTGCAAGTATCCCGAAGCATGGAATAATAACAGAATTGCTGGAGTTGACTGGCTTCAGGGTTTCATGAAGCGGCATGACAACCTTCTTTCACTGAGAAAACCTGAGAACACCAGTCTGTCTAGAGCTACAGCGTTTAACAAAACCAATGTCATGGAGTTTTTTGATAATTATGAAAGAGCTTTGCAATCAGGAGAGTTCACAGGTGATAGGATATACAATGTGGATGAAACGGGTGTTGCAACAGTTATGCAAGCTCCAAAAGTAGTCGCTCAACTTGGTGCACGCCAAGTGGGACAGGCAGTCTCAGCTGAACGAGGGACTATGATAACAGTCTGTATGATAGTAAATGCAGTTGGTAATGCTATACCTCCAGTTTTTGTGTTCCCTAGAGCACGATTACATGACAGCATGATGTTCGGTGCACCTCCAGGCAGTCTGGGTTTGGTCAACAGCCCAAAGAGTTCATGGATGATTGGCTCTTTATTTCTAAAAGTCCTTGAACATGTTAAGAAACAAGCTAGGTGCAGCAAAGATGACCGAATCATTCTGCTAATGGACAACCATGAGAGCCATTGCAACCTTGATGCTATTTTGTTTGCAAGGGACAATGGAATTGTTTTGGTAACATTTCCACCTCATTGTACACATCGACTCCAACCATTAGATGTGGGAGTGATGGGACCATTTAAGGGAAAACTGCGTGTGGCACAAAATGATTGGATGACTGCTAATCCTGGAAAAACCATCACTATACATGATCTGGCATCTCTAACAAATGTGGCTTACCTATCTTCATTTACGGTGAAGAATATAACATCTGCATTTCAGAAACCCGGAATTTGGCCATTTTCTAGACTTGCATTCAGTGATGACGATTTCGAGCCATCTTTTGTAACTGACAGGGATCAAGCTATAAACATAAATAATCAAACTGCTGGTCCATATGAAGAAAAAGCTGGAACACCAGAACAACAAAATAAAAATGAAGAAAATCCGGGTCCTAGCAGAGTTGACCTCTCCCCAGAAGATGTGCGACCCTATCCCAAAGCTGCTCCAAGGTGTCTGCAAAGACCGAGAAAAAAAGTTAAGTCCCGCATTTTGACAGAGTCTCCTGTTAAAAATAAAATTGAAGAGGAAACTCTGGCACGAGCATCCCGAAAGGAAAAATCATGTTCCAGTAGGCCTAAGGTGTCTCTAAAACAAAAGGAACTATTCATGAAGAAAAGATTAGTTTATTCTAGCAGTGACAGTGATGGAGAATTTTCTGTTCAAGACAGCTCAGATGAAGAAACTTTACATGATTTAATAACCGTAGAAAGAAATGACACCGAGGAAATTGTTGTTGATGACTTTGTGCTGACGGAATTTGCAACAAAGAAAACCAAAGTTCTCTACGTTGGACACGTAGAGGAGGTAAATGGGCACACATACAAAATCAGGTTTATGAGAAGGTTTCGACAGACTTGGAAATTTACATATCCTGAAACTGAAGACATCAGTGAAATGGAGAGAAGTGACATTGTCATGAAATTGCCACAGCCGGAGAGTTCAGGAGGCACTGCTCGTATTATGACAATGAAAAACTTTCATGTGGACTTCAGTAGTATGAAAGAAAAAATAATGTGATCATAGAAGTGCACTTCGCATGACATTTGTGTTTGTGAATTATTTTGAACAGATGATTAGGACATTGTTCAAAAGTGCCCCATGCCTGTTCAAAGGTACCCCATGCATGGGGCAGTTTTGAACATTTTACAAGTGCTAATTAAGGTTTTATTTATATTTTAGAAATGTGTATTGTCTACAAATACAAAATTTTAAAGTGTTTATTAAGCAATGTCTTATCGTTTTATACTATTAAAAGTTAAAAAAGTAATGTCAGATGTGAATAATAAAAAATAAATGAAAAATTGTTCAAATGTACCCCCTCTTCCCCTATCTACATTTTTCACTCTGTTCGTGAGAAATAGGTACAGGCCTACTATAATATACACAATAATAATAAAATCTGAACAAAATAAAGGGGAATTTGTTTTAACAGTAGAGATAAAACTTAAAGATACGGATTTATTAACGTTGTTATTCGAATTAACCCTTTATTGAAGTATCTATTTTTAGAATTGTTAAAAAATGTACCCTTTGCAACAGGAGTTTACCATTATTTATGCGTTATGGACGAATATAATATCAGCCTTGAACTTGAGTAGCACATTAGCTCAACATAAAAGCAGAATCTACCAGAGTAGCACAGCAATGTACACGTTCTATGTTGACCCATAATGCATCGC
The DNA here is from genome assembly GCA_901482245.1 of Timema douglasi. Classification (NCBI taxonomy): domain Eukaryota; kingdom Metazoa; phylum Arthropoda; class Insecta; order Phasmatodea; family Timematidae; genus Timema; species Timema douglasi. The sequence continues at coordinate 52,348 of CABEEJ010002429.1, forward strand.
AATGCAAACTTAAAACAGCATTTTTACGTTTACGTTGCAATGAATCATGTGTCAACATACAGCATGTGAGTTGGTGAGCCACTGAGGAAGATTCTGCTTTCTATTTTCAGCGAACGTGTGATTCAAGTTTCGTTCCCTATGTTCAAATTATTTGATCCAGAGACTTTTTTTTTAGAATTATATATTTTCATTTTATTATTTTTAGCAGGATGGACAAATATTTTATTTTGTCATTACAAAAAGAAAATAAATACCTTGAAGATTTCGATTATCTTTGAATTTCGGGCTAGATTTTTTTAATGTTTTTTTTTAAAGTGCATCATTTACTAAATCAGATATCGAGAACCAGCTGTAGATAAACTTTTTAATGAGATTTATTTATTTGATAAAGCTAATGCAGTAGGCTACCTATAATATTTGTGAACTGATGGAAAATATAAATGTAAGCTTAGTTAGATAAACGTATTTGCTTAGATTGTTTATCCTATTTTTCCTTGAGAAAAGTGCCAAAGTTATAAATTTTAATTGAGGACAGATTTTGTTTGAACCTTGCATGAATTATTGTGGAAAAAATATCTCGGGTATATTATCTTCTATATAGAGCCCACACAAATAATTTTCTTAAGTTTTATTATTATTTATATAATATCTAAGATGGTAAATCAAATAATATCCAGATTTACAAAGTTTGATAATTTTGAAATTTTTAAAAATAAAATTCAATACGAGAGAAACTTACAAATGTAAAGACTTACAAAACTGTGCAGTCTATTGACCCATGCATATTTGTATTTTTTGTCATCGTAGTTCATTATAAATATTAAATTGTTTATTCAATCATTGTTATTTACATTTTTAATGAATTAACGAGAGGTTAGATTAAGTTTTTTATGATAGAAACACTAAAAACTATAGATAGCCAATTAGGAAAGTTTGAAGGTTATATTTGTATATAAAAAAGTTTCTTTCAAAGATTATGGTTTTCTACCTAAAAAGGTGTAATGTGGTTTTTGTAAAAGATTATTGCTTTTATGTAAAAACGATATTTATTACTTGAGACATACGGTATAAACTAATTATTATTGTGCCATATGTTTTCAAAGACAAATTCAGTATTTCCAATCTCTTTATAACCAACATGTCCTGGAAACCTCTCGTTTCTTTGGTTAGTTCATTTTTTATTTTTTTCTAAATGGTTTAATTTATAATATTCGCCATTGTTAATTTGTTAGTATCATTTTGGTCATAAAATGTAGATAATTTTGTTAGAATATATACAAAACATCTTTTTTCCTTACGATGGGTACCATCTCCGCATAAAATTATCAAAGTTTGTCCATTTTTTAGACCCTATTATTCCCCCAAACTCAAGGCAAATATATGGGGAGGAGTGTTAGATGATATGCTACATAGTAGCAACCAAAACCACAAGCACATTTACTTCATCTTAAAATTTATTTTGGTATTTAAAAAAAGTTAAGAGTGGTACAGTGCGCGATTACATAGATTAAACTGAAATTTCAAGTTTGCCATTCACAAATATTGACTTAAAAAATTACACTCAAACATAATAATCATACTCAATATCCATTTACTTCACCTCCTTATAATAATTTCAACATCTTCCGTGCTAGAATATGGGGCTATCTTTTTTTTTCTTTTTTTTTTACTAGATAACCTGTCAATATTTTGTCAAATTCCTTTCTTTTCCAAGACCGTTAAATATAAACACACAGGATGAAACAGACACATTTTTTGTTTTATTTTTACAGGTATAATAATTAATATGCTCATTTTGGAAACTCAAAATGGAGGACAACTTGAACTGTGTAGGACATAAAATACCTAAAACTCATGTTGAGCAAGAAATCGAATTAGAACTCGATGTACCGGTAAGATTTTTAAATCATAAACTATGCCACAAGAATAATATTTATGTACACCTTTGTAATTTATCTTAATATAATTTTATTTATTACAGTCCTAACTGATTGGTTATAGTACAGTTACTAATTAAAACTTTTATAAGTATTGTGTTTTACTACCCGATAATTTTACACACTTATATACAATTTACGCATATAGTTTTGTGGTTGAGGAAGGTTACATTAAATAAGTCTATCCGAATTTGGTTGGAAGCAGTGTTGGAAACTATTTGGGAAAGCCAGCCTTTGTACACCCGGCTGAGACGCTAATCTTGATCTACTCGTCATTGGCAGTCTAGTCTACCACGAAGGTCGAACCTAACTCATATTGAACTAGTGACCTTTAGCTATGAAATATGGGTGAGTAGACTTAAAATCCAAAGGGCATGTTTTACCAAATAAACTAGGTCAACTTTAAGTACTACCTTTGGTAATTGTGATTAAACTTAAAAAAAAAAACTTTGTAAATGTTCTGAAATAGATTAACTGCTATAAATAGGAATGGTTTCGCTACATTCTTGACATATAAACCAAACATTTCAAAAATAAAACCTAGACATTTATTATGAATGTTTGTCATATTCATTCTACCCATGGCAATAGTCGAACCATACAAGGTATTAGACTAACAACCACAATATCACCTTTAACAGCGAGATAATAGTTGGAATTCAACTTTAATCCAAATAATACATTTATTTTTGTGGTTTACAGGGTAAGCTAGACCCTCTAGAATATGTGGACGTGAGGGTTAAATCTGAAACACTGGAAAGCTGTGAGCGAGAATTGGTGAGGATTGCCTTTTTTTTTAATATCGATCACGAGGTTAACTTTCTTAGCTTGATCGCATTGAATGAAAATCATTAATAAATATAGATATTGGTAAAGAAAAGTGCAGAGGCAGTTTTATGTAAATTCGGATTTTTTTTAGGTTTTTTCATGCACAATATTTTTTTTATTTCTTTTATCTTGGTACTGAAACCATTTTTTAGCTATCTAGTAACAATCAATATTTATGTGTCAATTATAATGGTATATTTTTACCTCTAACCATGTAGCCAATAATATTATAAAGAGATAAATTACTATGATCATTTCATTCAAAACTATTTTGATACTGAAATGGAAGTACATTACCAACACTTTACTATCCAGGTTAATGACATAATGAATGGATGCCTAAAAATCAAAGATAATTCACTTTAATAACACATATAGTCTAGCAGCACATCATCATTAAAATAATCTTACTTAGAAATATAGTTTGTTAATGTTTACTGGACTATAGAATTTTAATGGTGACCTTTAGAACTCGATAGTTTGCCAAAAAGTTTAGTTTACATAGTGTCAATAAGATTAAAAAGAAAATCTTGTTTAAAAAGTCATAACGTAACCAGTGATGATGAGATCAGCGTAGATTGATGCTAATTTTATTTCTAAAATAAATATGCATGACTTTGTGGTTTTCAGGATGAATTAAAACCTCCAGAGTATGTGAATGTGTCAGTTAAATCTGAAGTATTTGAAAGTTGTGAGCTGGAATCGGTTAGTGATTTACCTTTGTTCACGATTAAACAACAGGTATGCCATAAAATTATTAAGCCTAAAATATAGTTCTTATATAGGAACTGGTCAATAATTTTTTTCAATATCTTGCTTAATCCAAATTGGTTTACTATTGCCACAGCCGGTTTATATGTAAGGGGAATTGAATTTAGAGTAAATGGAACCATGATTATCAGTGTCTCTAAAACTAGATAGCTATCTGTTCTACTCTTAACTTACCTAGCTAGTTAAAGGATTTATTAGACCTGTGGTAATGCAGTTTTAAGAGGTATAGTTAAAAATACACTAGCTTTCAATGTTGAAGAATTCAAGGTTCAACTGCTAAAAGTTTGAACATATTTGAGTTTTATGTTTTAAATATGTTTATTGCTACATTTAAAACCAACCCTACTGGTATATTATTATCAAGTATAAAAAAAGATTTGTTTTTATATTACAGATAAATATAAAAGACAGGACATTGTCATTATTGTGCAATGAATCAAACAAACGACAAAATGTTGTCGATATATCAAAATACAATGTATTTGGGGACAAGTGTTTAATGAACCAACATATTGGGATCAATATGATGTGCAAGGTTAAAGAATGCTATAAATACACTAAGAAAGGTAGGAAACCTAAAAAACGGTGTGGACTTGATGATTGTACAAAGCAAGCATACAAAGGTGGATATTGTATTGGACATGGTGGTATGTCATATCAACAGAAGTGTACTGTAGTTGAATGTACCAAATATGCACATCAAGGTGGATGTTGTATTGCACATGGCGGCAAAAAATACCCAAGAAAGATCTGTTGTAGAGATGATTGTTCTAAGCAAGCCAAGATTAGTGGATATTGTATTGCACATAGTGGCACGTCTTATATTCAAAAGTGTCGTATGGATGATTGCTCTAAGCAAGCCAAGAAAGGTGGATATTGTATTGCACATGGTGGTAAAGCCTATTCGAAGAAGACTTGTAGTGTAGACGGTTGTTCTAAACAAGGTCAGAAAGGAGGCTGCTGTGTCTCACATGGTGGTAAAAATTATCATAGGAAGATTTGTGGTATAGACGAGTGTTATAAATTAGCCCTGAAAGGTGGATATTGTATTGCACATGGTGGTAAACATCATCCTAGGAAAATATGTTGTATAGATGATTGTACTAAACTAGCCAAGAAAGGTTTATATTGTATGGCTCATAGTGGTAAAAATAGATTAGAAAGTGTGGAGTAGATGGTTATTCCACTCCAGCAAGAAAAAAGATAATTATTATTGTATTTCACATTGTGGAAAGTATATTCAAGTAACACTAAATTGTGAGTATCATCATATGAAAGGGCAGCTATTTTTGTATTATAATTCAAAAATTACAAGAGTAGGTAAATAGTGTCCAACCTATCGGAATCCCATTTTGTATGACAGGTTTATCCAAGCCAATAAATGCTTTACTATCTAGTACATGAATATATAGATTATCATGAGAGTACCATATAAATAGGTTGATTAAACAGAAATAGTTAAAATAACTAGTACATTAAAATTTAGACTTTTGTATGTAGGTTCAACTCATGCAAACTTCAAATTTCAATATTAGATCAGGTCATTAATAATGTCCTTGATTAAGTCCTTACTTTCAAATTATTTGATCTATCACATGTATTGATTTTTGTAATATATTTTCTGTTTTATAATTTCTAAAAATATGGCAGATTACATTCTCACCCATGTGATCTTAAGCTATCTTTTAAACGTTCGGCCTTTAAATATGAATCATTGGAACACTTTTACACTCAAGATATAAGATAGGTATGAATGAAAGTTTTTTAGTTTTTTTTACTATTTGTAATATTTATTTATCAGATATCTGGAATCATTTTAAATTAATTTGTTAATGATACCTATTAATGAATTGATGTCAATTATATACAGTTTTTTTAAGTATCGTGTCTTACTACCCAATGTACCAAAGTTTATACATTTAAAATATTTGTTTTAAAAATATAGGTATGTGGTTGGTACTATGTATTAGCATAGATTATTAATAGGTTATTTATCTAATAGTAAGTGCAGATTTGTTTGTATTCTGAGCTATGTATTTGTAATTTTTCTTTCATGTTGAATTATCACTTCTAACAAGTAGAAGAAGTGACAATTAAAATTACAAACAAAGTTAAATAAGGAAGTTTTGGGAAGGTTGGTACTTAAGAGAAATATATAAGTTTATCATACCAATTTAATAAAATATAAACAAGAGAAATAGAATTACATACATTTTTAATTGACTTTAGATCAAACAGTCCATTGTTATAAAATATAACTTTATTCAGTTACCATAGTCATATACTTTCCGATAGACTTTTACATTATTACTATGAGGATAGTTATATAAACTAGTTAACTCAATAGAGAGTTACAAAAAACTAAAAATCTCTTTGATGAGGAACTAGCATATTACAAATAGTAAATGTTAAACTATCAGGAATCCATTAAGTTAAATTACTATGGCTGGTTAATTCCTAATAAATTCTGCCTGCACATTCAATAGTATATTTATATTTCCACCCTAACTTGGGCACACAAAAAATAGTACAAACGATAATGGTTTTAGTTAATACAAACGGTGCCTGAAGGTGTCCGAGACAAAGCACTATTTCTGTAAGCCACTACTACGAACTAGTAGTGCTACCACAGTTTGCGCAGCGTAAATATATACACTAAAAAGTGACAATAGTGACTGCTATCTGTCACTGACCCAACTATGTCATTAAAGAAAACATTAAGATAACCCTGATATTCGCCATAAAGAGATCCTAAGCGTGGTCATACCATTTAAGGAATCATTATTTCTTTAAAGAATATATATAAATATATCTTAAGGACATGAGAAACGAAATCAGACACACTGACCGAGTAAATAAAGTCATCTGGACTTGGTTAAGTAAAGCATCAAGCCCTTGAATCTTAAATACGCCATATGGGTATATGAAACTAAAGTCTGACATTCTGACATAAAAACTATGTCTGATGGACATAGCTAGTAAAGTCATATATTCTGACACAAAAATGAGGTCTTATGGACCTAGCAAAGAGAAATTTTAGAATTTAATCCAGATTATAAATTGTAGATACTTAAAGAGTCTCGGAAGAGGCTTCCTCTGTGACAGGGTGCTGAGACAGATGCCTGATACATCGTGGTCACTAGTTTATTCTTCGGTGATATAGGTTTACATCATAGTTCTTCCTCAGTCGAATTGATACAATAGATTATATTATGTGATATAGTCATAGTCGAATGGCATGCTCTGATGCTGCCTGAAGGGGAGCACGAGAGCAAGTTCCAACATGTACCGACCAATTGGTCCCACCGTGTGGTTCGCAAGTAAAAAGTCGTATTGTCGCGTTTCACAAAGTTCTGGAATAAAGAATATTATGTGAAGCGAGCAATGACGCTTATATAGTAACGAAACTGACCAACTTGGGGATAGGTTAGCATCAAGACATCTAAAAGGTGAAGGGGGTAAAGCTGCAATAATTGCACTGAATGACCACTAGCGTTCTTTAATTTTGTGGCGTCCAGAGATAAGTATCTGCCGTTTCTTGGAAGCATGGCTTGTGAGTAAGATGTCGAATTGCTGGTGATACCGGCATCGTCAGCTGGGGCAGCTTTTCCTGGAGCTAGAGTGGTTCCCGGCAACATAAATCCACAGTGAGTTAACACCAGCCACATATTATTTGAATATATTAGCACTTGTAATCATTGGGTTAATTATATTAATGGTATCTTTATTGTAGATGTTAAACAGGCGATTTAACATGCTACAATATTTTAATTTTCATCTATGAACATAAACATAATAGTTACTTGGGATGTGTTTGAATTAATTTTACAAACAAATCTACCCTCGTCCACAGACATGCTAAAAAACAGAGACTCAACCTTACGGGGTTTTGCTGCGTTCCCTTTGCCAGAAGAGTCCTTCAACACTGGGTTTCACTAGTGTCACTGCTGGGTGATCATAGAACTAACCGCAGTGATCCTCGTGGTGATGATAATGGTGAATGTCACGTGTCAGTTAATCGTAAACGGTGTGTTCACGTCCTTCCATTATCATATAGATCTCACTGGAGAGAATTTCTACAACAACATTCCATAGTAGATCTAGTTATCTACGCCATCTTATGATACCAGTACCTAATCTCTATCCATCTAGATCACTCTATAGGTCATATTCTATTCCTCTTGCTCTTATTTGGTTGTGTAAATCTTCTTTTTTCTTTTATGCCTAATTTATAACAATAACCTTAAGAGCCATGAATATTTTATATAAGGATAACTAAGAATACATTCGAATTCGTAAGGGTGACTATTTACCAGCAACAAAGAGGATGATACTGTTCCTATAGAGGGGACTTTGAAAAAAAGAAAATTTTGTGCAAATATGACCGTTGAGAAATTCAAAGCAATCAGGCTGAGTGTCTATCAGAATGAATTTGAATAATTTTCATTCAAATGATTTTTAAACTTGTTAATAATTTGAAAGTATAAGAATATATAATTATTCGATAATTTTCATTCGATAGAGTCCATCACTACTCATATATTTTGATATTAAGTTGGCAATTTTAATTTTAGAAGGTATTTCACCTGTAAATAACGATTTGTAGATAATACTAATTACTGACTAATGTTCTACTAAAAAATTTCTAAGTTTGTAAGCCTCGGTGTATTCATCGAATTTCATCTATTGACACATTATTCTTTTGATTTAATATAATGTTACCCACTTCGGTGGCCACGTGGTTTAATGCGCTACTCTCATGTTAGACTAGACTGCCGATGACGGGTATATAGAATCTTAGTAGGGTGCACTGATTTATAGTCTTACCCCAAAGTCCCTTACACCAAATATAGTGTATTTTATGCCGATCTGTTACGGCAATCTATATAACTATAATCTCATTTTGTTCAAACTCAGAAATTGCAGCTATATATTCATTATTTGTTCAATAAACAACTTTATTTCTGTTTACTAATTTTGATATTGCTAGAACATGGTACAGATCATTGTTACTTTTCCACCTTTTAATTCGTATCCTAATAATAATAATACAAATATAATAATAGTAATAATAATGATGATGATGAAAAAATAATAGTAGCAATAGTAATAATAGTAGTAATAATACTAGTATAATAATAGTAATATTAATAATATCTGTTGTTTGGGTTATAGTCTAATACATATATATACCTACATACTCATTATTGTTAAAATAAAATAAGTGTACTATATGTATTTCATGTTTTCAGTGGATCATTATTTATGAGTGAAATACCCACAATCAATAAATTTCTTGGGCTTAGTTACAAATATAAATGATAAAACTCAATATTATGATAAATGGCAAATTGAGTTTAAATGGATGAACCATGACTGCCCACGGAGTTAGAGATCTAATAATTTGTAGGTCGCAGCACCTGTTAAGAAAAATACTCTGTCAACATTTAACTTTGACTTAACTAATATTCCAATTTAATATCTATATGTGCTATCTGTGATCTGTGTTCAAAATGGAGACTAGTGATATTTCTCACGTGAAGCAGGAAATTGTTGAACCTATCAAGACAAAGCCTAACAATGAAGATGGATTTGATATCTTTCGAATATCAGAAATTAAAACTGAGGTGAGATATCCAATACTTTTCCTGTAAGGGAGTGAAAGTATATGGGAGCTAGGGCTAGTATTTTTCTAGATTTTATAGAAAAAACAAACTTTTTTGGCTAAAATAAACAAAACAGTTTTCCAAAAATTAGAACGAGAACAGATGTACCCTGTAACTCACTCATCTGAAAGACAAATATTAAAATAAAATTATATATACTTTAAAGCTACATCATGGAACAACCATGTTTCATTAGTATGTTTAAGTTTCGACCTAGACTTTTATTGAGTTTTTTTTAAAAGATTTCAATTAACTATAATAGCTGTATTGTACCTTTGAATTTTCAATTCCCTTGTGTGTATAGTTTTTTTTATTATATAAGTATTTACGCATCATTCCCTATTGTTTAAAAAGCAGAATAAATGTGAACAGCACCTTAATAAAACTTATAAAATTATTTACTTTGTTTTATTGCAATTTATTACTATCACACACTTTAGAATGACACAAATTTAACAATACCAATATATATAAATTTATAATTTCGATTAACTAACATACAGTGAAAAAACACATACAATCTCAAATATTGACCAACTTGTGGATTAAATGGGTATGGCCTTTTAAGATGTTAGGTTGGATGGACACTTGCCTAATCAACTTCATTTGTAATCTAAATGTTCACTATTGTTTCAAACAAGATTAAGAGACAAATTGTGACAAAACAATATTTATTCTTTGGGATATAGACTTAACTATATCACTCGATTTAGAAATCAGATTCATACCGTAAAGAATTTATTAAGTAACATGGCCGACCAATATTTTGTTTCTTATATTTATTTTTTAGAACCGCGTTTTACTATATGTTCAGAATATACACATATGTACCAATAACGCTAATGAGTTAAGGAGTAAGAAGGTATGGTTTTTAGCAAGTGTACCTGCATTTACTGTAGTGAAACTGGAAAACCATTTAGAAAATAACCAATTTCAGTAAATCTGATTTTTCTTGTAACCACAATATCCCTGTCATATGTACTCATCTTTTGTGGGATTGACGCCTTAGACCATGCAGACACTGAAGTAGGTTCCTGTTTCTTTGGTGAGTTATTATTTTTGTCATAGTTACAAAAGAAAAAGTAATTTTCGTATACATCGATTCGCGTATTAGTTTTTAAATATAAGTTTAACATAAAATGTAAAATTTTGGAAATATTTTTTTATAATATCATCAATTTAATCACCAATCATATAGATAATTTGTATAGCTACCAATTTATTTTTTCTAAAATAGGCCTTAATTGCCCGATATTTTATGTACTATTCACAAAAATAAACCAAACTTAAGCTTACGTACCGAACTGATATTGTATTTAAAAAAATTCATATAAAATCTGTGAAAGACCGGGCTCAACCATTGATTAATTTAGCTTTTTTAAAAAAAATATCGTGAGCTAAACCAAAGAACAGAACTAAACGCTGACTAAAGTATTCCTCGGAGCACCGCATGATTCTCGGATGAGCCTACTCCTCCAACTCTTACAGTAAGGATGAGTTTGTGGAGTGAACAGTTTCACCAAGTTATCCTGCGAGCTGAGTTTACAGTTACAGTGAACTACAGGTATCTCCTAAATCCGGGGTTTCTTTCTTACCTCTGTAGAGGGTTTGATTTTCTGCAGAGTGTTGAATTTTCATGGCTCATCTTTTTAAAAAGCCAATGGCTTTATTAATCTGCAGTCATATTTTAATAGGCAGAAACAAATATGGCAACTATAAAAGTTACTAGACTGTCTTTCACACATACTCATATATTAATTCATGTAACCTGCTCCTCTCACTTTTATGAGATATCGTTGATATTTATTACAAAACACTCACTAAAATATATATAAATAGTATGTATTTTTTTTTTAAAAGTTTAGCTATGAAATTTTGACTGTAGATTGCTTTTTCTATGACCACAAATGTAGAAATGTAAGGAGAAAGTACACATTTGTCACAACATTAAATAAAGCTAGATCAGGCATAAAAAGGTTGTCTTAATAACAGCCCACCAAGGAATCACTTTATATTTTATTTTAAATAATAATTTGACTAACATAAACTCTAGCATTTTTATACTCTGATTAATTAAACTTATTTCGTGTTTGCAGAACATGTTATTGACTTGTTTAATTTATTTTAGTATATGTAATTTTTTTTTAACTCTCTAAGGATTCCAATATGGCGGGAGATTTTAATGATACCATAAATTATGAAGCACAACGTTTTCAAATATCAGACGTGGAAAGGAAAGCTTTGTTGGATGGCTTTCTTCCGATCAAAGAAAAAATTAAGGTATTTAATCTCTATACATTAAATTTTGGTATTTAAATTATCTCTAAAAAAATAGCCCTTTAAAACTGGACTAAGAAATTTAACAAAATTATACATAGTTAGAAAACTTTTGAAAATATTTAAATACACGTGGAATTTAATTATTTATACTGGAAATATATAGTATTATATTGTCAAAAGTATATTTTATTTAATAAATTTTTCGCAAAAACTTCTGGGTTATTGAAATAATATATTTTGAAGTAATTTTTTTAATGAAAATTTCCAAATGCATAATAGATAATTTGTAACATACCGGTTATATTATGTATTTAATCCATCAAACTTGAAAACCAAGAAAGTTCAGTATGCTAGCTTTTTCAAAGAAGAATTAGGGAATATTTAAGTAAGCTTGTCAGATTTCTGAAATCTTTGTTTTTCTCAATAATATATAATAAACTATTTTAAAGATGTAAAAATAACTTTTACTCTCGTATTTAAATAAATTAATTGTATATATTGTGACAAAAATGCCAATTTGTTTATACAAATATATATTGACAATATTTAAAAAAAAATACAAATGTTAATGTTTCTTATTTTAGATAATGTTACATTTCTAATTTTTTTTAACTACATGATGGTAGAAATATTCCTACTGACTAGTTACGTGTCTATATGGGCTGGTGGGATGCAGTGTTGAGTCATGTGGTTTGCAGATAGGACTGTAGGGCAAGAGTTAATAAAGAGTACCAGATTTACATGCTAAGTCTGCCAAGTCAACAATACCATTACAGTACCACAAGTAGTATGACATGTTAAATGTGTAAAAGAAATATCACCTCTAGACAATATCTTTTATTGCCTTATAAATTAGTTAAATCAATAATATTTTTACCTTTTGCTAGGCAACAAGTGGGTAGTATATTAAGGTAAATGGTTCGCATGTGTATCGAATGTTTATCATGTTTTTCACTTGTTTCAAAGGCTTGTTAATTTAACCATTCACGCATTAACCGCATATCAATTGATCTTTTACTAAAGGTTTAAGAAGCAATGCTTTGGCGAGTAGTGTAGATAACATAAATTTTACTTTTTATAAGGTTGACTATTTTGAAGTATTTTCATTAATGTTTATAAGAGGATGAAATGGCCTATCTGAAGTAAATGCAGTTAATACCGCAACCCTATATTCCTTGAGAGACTTATGTGTACGAAGGCTAGTATTTGAAATGTGTTTATCTGATTGGTTATTTCCACAGTTCTATTTTTATTCTCTGCAAAGGTACAGTTATTTAAACTTTCATTGTCTCACACTCACAAATATATAAGTATTTTTAAAGTTTTATTGTTGTGATACTCGATATCTCTCCTGTTTTAACAATTTTTTTCTGACACTAAATATTCCCTAATTTTTCTGAGTCTTCAGATTCATACCTATCCTGTTCGTAAAAAAAAAACTTCTATATAAACCTATTCATGGTTTAATAATTATCTTGGTTTAATTTTGTCTGGATTTTCATTGCAATAACTTTAAATATTCCCAGAAGTAAATACCCAGGGGAAACCAAATCTTGGGCTTGGGGTGTACACACATCAGAATCGCGTAAGAATCGTGTAAACCTACACCTGGATCATCATAGGGTGGTAACATTTCATATGGTTAAAACCTTGGAAAACTTGTAGTCTTCTTTCGTTATTGCAATTACAACGTTTAGTTTGATTTATGATTATGTTCAATGTTTTCCCTTAATAGAGTTGGTTCTAATTATTTAAGAACCCTAAATACCAAGCTTCTTTACATAACCCTGATTAATATTTCTAGTTTTAAATTCCTGAAACTTGTGATATATACATATACACCTTGAACGTAATATTTACTTTATACTGATGCATTCACTTTATATAATAAATATGTGGCCCATTTTGTTTGTCTTTAATGAGAAATGTTGATTTGTGCCGTATCTGTAGGATGAGTCCGACACCTCAAATTCTGTTGATGAAATTGTGGAGACTGAATTTAAGTTATATGATTCCTCTTTCGGAATTATGGACTCCAAAATAGAACACTTTACCGCGGTGGACAAATCTGAGGTATTCAGCTATAATTTAAACTTTTTTTTTTCTAGTACTGCATCTTAATACCTGTTCGGTTTATACACTTATATACTAATTAAACTAATGGCTTTAGCATTGGGATGGTTATATTTTAAAAAAAAAGCGTACCTGCATTGGCGTTGAGATTTTATTAAATATTTCTATTTTAAGAATACTATTTTATCAATTACAGATATGTCATTTTTAGTTATTAAAATGACCATTGTACATGTAATTACAATATAAAGAGTCATACACACACACATTGTAAGTAATGACCGTAGTTGATTGAGCATTTTGATATTTGCTGTGATATCAATCTGGCCCATTGAAATTGAGGTTATAATTTCGGTCGGGTGAACTGGGGGTGGTTTTTCCTAAATGTTTTGCACTCTCCCTTGACACGAATAAGTGTTCACTTACTCTAAATTCAACCTTCCGAATTCCTAGCAAAATTAGCGTATTTAGTACTTATGCGTATAGCTGATTTGAATATTAATACGTAGTGCTAAAGTTTAATCTAATATAAAACAATTTAATATTTGAATCATATCTTTATTATTTGCTCCAATTGTTCTTGCAGATTAAACTGGAACAAGATCAATTTACTTTGTCAAGTAAAATATTACAGTCAAACATAATTGCACAAACAAGCTCTGATTTTAATTCAAAGATTGAATGTGTTAATGAGAATCAAGATTTAGCTTTTAACGCTCTACACAAGAAAGCAGAGTGCAGGAACATTTCATTAAAAAGATTAAGTACTAAATTCCACAAAAATATTACAACAGAATATAAAACGGTTTTTTTAAATTCTGATCAAACAAAATATATCAATGAACATCAACGTGCGTTTAGTGATAATGTAAATAAAAAACAAGCTTTCTCAGATAATCACTTAGCAAGTAAGAAAGTTAAAGATAATGTAGAACTCAATATATCAAGTGAGAATCCTAAACTAGGAGGAATTAGTGTATCAACTAAATCAACCGAAACCAAATGTAAATTGGAAAAATATGCTAAGAAAGGAGTACATTGTGTTGGATATGGTGGATGTAGGAGATGTAAAACTGAAAATTGTACAAAGTTTGCTCTGGCAGGAGGACATTGTAGAGCACATGGAGGTGGAACGAAATGTAAAACTGAAAATTGTACTAAAATTGCTCAGGTAGGAGGACATTGTAGATTACATGGTGGAAGAAACAAATGTAATACTGAAAATTGTACTAAGAATGTTTGGGTAGGAAAACATTGTATTTATCATGGAGGAGGAAGAAAATGTAAAACTGAAAATTGTACTAAGAATGCTTGGGTAGGAAAACATTGTATTTCACATGGAGGAGGAAGAAAATGTAAAACTGAAAATTGTACTAAGAGTGCTAAGGTAGGAGGATATTGTATGCTACATGGAGGAAGTAAGAAATGTAAAACTGTTGATTGTACTAAAATTGCTCTGGTAGGAGGGCATTGTAGAGCACATGGTGTAGCAAGAAAATGTATAACTGAAAATTGTACCAATAATGCTGAGGTAGGAATATATTGTATGGCACATAGTGTAGGATGGAAATGTAAAACTGAAAATTGTACAAAGTATGCTCTGGTAGGAGGACATTGTAGAGCACATGGTGGAGGAAGGAAATGTAAAATTGAAAATTGTACTAAGTTCGCTCTGGTAGGAGGACATTGTGTTGCACATGGTGGAGGATGGAAATGTAAAACTGAAAATTGTATAAAGTATGCCTTGTTAGGAGGACATTGTAGAGCACATGGTGGAGGAAGGAATTGTATAACTGTAAATTGTACTAAGACTGTTCGTGTAGGAGGACATTGTGTTGCACATGGAGGAGGATGGAAATGTAAAACTGAAAATTGTAAAAAGTATGCCATGTTAGGAGGACATTGTAGAGCACATGGTGGAGGAAGGAATTGTATAACTGAAAATTGTACTAAATTTGCTCAGGTAGGGGGTCATTGTAGAGCACATGGTGGTGGAAGCAAATGTAAAACTGAAAATTGTACTAAAAGTGCTAGGATAGAAGGACATTGTAGTGCGCATGGAAGTAGAAGGAAATGTTAAACTGAAAATTGTACTTGAGGTAGGAGTGAAGCATTTATTGGAAATAAACTACAAAAAGCGTTCGAAGAGTAAAGCAAGTAATCTCACCTTAGGCCCCATTCAGCTGCTTCAACTCACTATGTCCACGAAAAATTTTACTTATCTAGATGTGAATGGAGGTAAATTTTTTTTTTAAGTGGAGAACGTAAAAATAGTATTAATGATTTTCTTTTAAACTTGCTCTATAAGGAGGTAATTTTTCTGGACATGTAATTTTCTCAAACAACTGAGAATTGTATTAAAAAGGTTTAGGTAGCAGGATATTGTGTATCACACGAAGGGGGAAGTAAATTTTAAACTGAAAAGTTGTATAAAGAGGGCTCAGGTAGAAAAACATTGTATTACATATAGAGGGGGAAGCATATGTAAAATTGAAAATTATACAGTATTTGCCTATGAATTAAGGTTATTTCTTTGAACTGGAAGGAGGAATGTAATACAATACAAAAAACAATATTCTCAACAAAGTTAAGGAGTATCTTGCCCATTTCATGAAGAAATAAAAAAAATCATTTAATATATAGGTATTTGTATTATAAACTTATGTTTAATAAAGGATGCAGAACAAGGAGGTTATAGTCTACTAGAAATCTAATTACAATTTGTAGAGGGGAGGAGGAAACAAATTAATAAAAACCACACTATCTACACACAACTTAATTCACTCATCAGTTATATGGCTCGCACCATAGGTCCACTAGGCCAAATGTAGTGTTGTATTAATCTTCATAATAGAATAGGATATAGAACTATGGATGATAAGATATATTGTTCTTAATATTCCAGTACATTTTAGAACAACAAATTCGGAAAATACAATTGTCATTATTTTACCAGTGCGTCTTACTAACGTTTTACTATTCACAAATATAAGTTAGGGATGAATAAGATTTAATTATTATTATTAGCACCGCGTCTTACTACCCGTTCAGGTTATACGCACTTACGCTAATGTGTAATGGTAGGGTGATTGTGAGATGAAATGGAGGACCTACAGTTTAACGTGGAATCCGAACCACGGTGGAGGTCTGGCATTCCCCACATTCACAAGATGTCTTGTCAGAGGTGAAGGAAGGGTTCGGTAATCAGATAAATCTGTGCCGGGACCGAGGATTGAACTCCTGCCGCCAGCACAGAAGTCGACACCTTACCCCAAGACCGCCAGGTCACCTTTAATTTAGTAAAAGTGAAACCTAATTTGCATAAAGGGTGTGAGTAAATAAAGTGCAATCTATGTGGATAGAACACCTTAAACTATTCAGATGCTGAAGTTGATTTTAGACCACAATGATATTTTAAAAATGTTATATAAGTTAGGTTCTGGTTAGAAAACATTGTTATAAATATTGAAGGAAATAAAATGAAAACGATGTTTTAATCCAAGAATTCTTTATCAAGGGCACACTGTGAAAAACCATCTATCGAGTAATTCTATCATACGTGAAATAGTTAAAGTAGATTTGAACATAAAATTGATTGAAATGCTTTTAAAAAATTAGAATTTCTATGATAATTCATTTAACCTTTTTTCCCAATATTTGGAGATATCCACACTATGCAGGAAATGGATTTCACTTATAATAATAGAATCCTTTTCTCTGACCTTTTTTTTAACATCTTATCTCTGTTTTATTTTTATTTAGTAATTTTGTAAATTTGATAGAAACCTGAAAGTGTATATTAGAACAATTAGTATTATTGCCTCAGTTTTAGTCTTTAATAATATTATTATCATTATTATTTTAGAGAATCGAGTGATGCTTCCTCTATTATCTCATGTACTCTCTGTACAGCATGATGGTGTATACAGTCAAATTAGATAACTCATACTAAAGGGGCGGGAGGGTCTCCGAGCTACGCAAAGTCAGTTTTATCAAGGGGAAATAAAGTTGTTCCTGAGGAATGAAGCGCTTGTCGTGTTGAGCTCGACTGCTGAGGACGGGAGATGGAGGCTCGAATCTCGGTCGGGTGAACTGTTTAAAAAAAAAAAAAATGTTTTCCACTCTCCCTCCGCGCAAATGCGGGTTCACTTCCTCTAATTCAACCTTCCCAATTCCTAATCCATTAGCGTAATTAGTATGTACGGGGGTGAGAGGTTAGGAGTACTAGCGCTGCGCTGCGTTGCCAGATCTGCCCCAGCTTCCTGCAATACACCATTTATATGACCTTTTTTAGCCTGCCAGCAAGCAGCTGGCGTGTTACTGCATACAATTTTATTTTCTGGAAATTTTGTTCAAATTATCTGAAGTCCGAGATATCGAGAATTGACTGTATTTATATTTGTTGAGGTTAAGGCTTTCCTTGTCTTTCCCTACTCCTTCCTTAAGCTTTACAACCGTACCTTAACCTTTTCTCCCCCTTAGAGACAACAAGGACCTACCTAGAATATTCCAGACCTATTGTGTAACCATATTTTGGTAGCTTAAGATTTCCCAACAAATTTAAAATTTCTCCCGTCAAGTGTCGCTGACGCTTTTTTTTTGGCACCGCTATTTTAGTCAGTCGCGTGTTGGGACTCATTAGTGTATGATGTGAGTTAAAAAAAGATTCCGTGAATTTGACCTGAGAGAGTTACCAGGTCATATTCTTTGTGTGCAAGGGAGTGATGAAGATGACTGATCCAAGACACGACCTACGCCAATCGGGCTAGTAAAGATAAGGTGAGTTCAGTAGCGTAAGCAGGGTTGTGAAGTAGGGAGGTGGCAGGTTGAGGGAAGCTTACTCCAACCACTGGAGGCAATTTTATTTAATAATTATATACATCTAGAAGTTTTTTGATTGGTATTTGTTGGCGTGATCATTTATATTTTTGCTATTATAAATGTGATAATCTTACTAACACACAAATAAGCTTAAATTAAAGTTGGTTTAGACGTCACATAGCACAAACAATGGGCGTTTTCAAAAACCAGGTGGCTAAAAGTTGGATAGTCAGGGTGACACACATTATTCCTAATGTATATATCCAAATATAGTATACATGCCATGTTACTCTTTGACTTACTACAGCAGTAAATTTAAAAACAAAGAATTACAATGTGAGATAGCTTTCAAAGGTTAGGATAAATAATATTTAACAGAGAATAAATCATTCGAACTCGGATCCAGAACTATTTAAGACCATATTATGTCGTTTTACAAAACAAAGCCGAGTTTTTTTTTTCGAAAAGTCAAAAGAATAACACAGTAATTTCTACTGGATTTAAGATGCCAAGTTTTCCATAAAACAATACTTAAAAAACTTATTTATAATTACAACCACTTACATGATGGTAAGTTCCTAATTTCTATCAGAATCAGAGATTGAAGTTCAATTCTGGCTACTAGCTTATTTCTCACTTTGAACAGTGGGGAAAAGAGGTAAAGAGAAATCACATGACCAATGAAATCATTCAAAGCAAATCAGCAATGGCGCTCTCACCATCACTTGCGCACAGCGTCTTGAAGATAACCAAGAGGGGTAGGGAGACACGTGTGATTGCACTTCTCGCTCTTTTCCCCAGGCTTGGCGCCTGCGCACAGCGTCTTGAAGATAACCAAGAGGGGGTAGAGAGACACACGTGATTGTAACTTCTCGCTCTTTTCCTCAAGCTTGGCGCATGCGCACAGCGTCATGAAGATAACCATAAGGGGTAGGTAGACACGTGTAATTGTACTTCTCACTCTTTTCCCCAAGCTTGGCGCCTGCGCACAGCGTCTTGAAGATAACCAAGAGGGGGTAGAGAGGGACGTGTGATTGCACTTCTCGCTCTTTTCCCCAAGCTTGACGCCTGCACACAGCGTCTTGAAGATAACCAAGAGGGGGTAGAGAGGGACGTGTGATTGCACTTCTCGCTCTTTTCCCCAAGCTTGACGCCTGCGCACAGTGTCTTGAAGATAACCAAGAGGGGTAGGGAGACACGTGTGATTGCTCTTCTCGCTCTTTTCCCCAAGGTTGGCGCCTGCACACAGTGTCTTGAAGATAACCAAGAGGGGTAGGGAGACACGTGTGATTGCTCTTCTCGCTCTTTTCCCCAAGCTTGGCGCCTGCGCACAGCGTCTTGAAGATAACCATGAGGGGTTAGGGAGAGACGTGTAATTGTACTTCTCGCTCTTTTCCCCAAGCTTGACGCCTGCGCACAGCGTCTTGAAGATAACCAAGAGGGGTAGGGAGACACGTGTGATTGTACTTCTCGCTCTTTTCCCCAAGCTTGGCGCATGCGCACAGCGTCTTGAAGATAACCATGAGAGGGTAGAGAGGGACGTGTGATTGCACTTCTCGCTCTTTTCCCCAAGCTTGACGCCTGC
>CABEEJ010002429.1:75450-104740 GCA_901482245.1 Timema douglasi
ACTTCTCGCTCTTTTCCCCAAGCTTGGCGCATGCGCACAGCGTCATGAAGATAACCAAGAGAGGGTAGGGAGACACGTGTGATTGCACTTCTCGCTCTTTTCCCCAAGCTTGACGCCTGCGCACAGCGTCTTGAAGATAACCAAGAGAGGGTAGGGAGACACGTGTAATTGTACTTCTCGCTCTTTTCCCCAAGCTTGGCGCCTGCGCACAACGTCTTGAAGATAACCATAAGGGGGTAGGGAGACACACGTGATTGCACTTCTCGCTCTTTTCCCCAAGCTTGACGCCTGCGCACAGCGTCATGAAGATAACCAAGAGGGGGTAGAGAGACACACGTGATTGCACTTCTCGCTCTTTTCCCCAAGCTTGGCAACTGCGCACAGTGTCTTGAAGATAACCATAAGTGGTTAGGGAGACACGTGTGATTGCACTTCTCGCTCTTTTCCCCAAGCTTGGCGCATGCGCACAGCGTCATGAAGATAACTAAGAGAGGGTAGGGAGACACGTGTGATTGCACTTCTCGCTCTTTTCCCCAAGCTTGACGCCTGCGCACAGCGTCTTGAAGATAACCAAGAGAGGGTAGGGAGACACGTGTGATTGCACTTCTCGCTCTTTTCCTCAAGCTTGACGCCTGCGCACAGCGTCTTGAAGATAACCATGAGGGAGTAGGGAGACACACGTGATTGCACTTCTCGCTCTTTTCCCCAAGCTCGGCGCATGCGCACAGCGTCGTAAGCTTGGGGGATACCGTACTAGCGCACAAGGGCCACTCAATGACTTAGTTCTTGGTTTTTTTTATGAACTTGGCCGATGAACAGTGTTCCTTGACGACGTGCGTGGAGTGTCCGTAGTTAGGGCGCTGACCTCCCAGTAAAATGGGTTAAGTGCTGTTCGCTCTTTTAAGGTAGTGGGGATCGGGGGCTATGTTGTTTGTAGCCACAGTACACAATGAGAATTAAAGGTAATGGACTAAATAACTAATTAAACGCCCGTATTTAGTCAAACCAAAATAATTAGCATCTGCGTACGTGTTTTATATGACCTATGGTAGCCATGCTTGTTTGTTATTCACGAATTTTCTTTTTATTAGTAATAAAGGATATAGTTTTTTATTAATAAAAATAGAAGAGGAATTATTACATTTTCATTCTGCTACTGAGAAATAAAACATTTTAAACTTAAAAGTGTAAGGAGCAGTTATAATACTGGTTAAGACTTCGAAAAACCTAAGGTTATGATAGAAAGGTGAAATGATGGTATACTAAAGAAATTTTAAAATTTAAAAGTAATTAACAAGTTAAAATTATATATATTTAATATTGATAAACAATTCAAGCTGCGCTTTCGACAAGTATTAAAATATATGAGATAGAAATAATATGATTTAAAATATTCATGACATAACCTAATCAAGTCAAATGGTGACCATCATTCAGAAAACGCGGATAATTACCCAAGGAGTAAAAAGGACTCAAATCAAGTTTAAAACTTCGTTTCTACATTTAAACACTGAACATTTTCTAATAGCTTGTCGTGTTTTAAGCCTTATGTCATATTATTTATATTTCTTGTAATACAATACTTGCACATGCTTACTCCATTTAAATTAGCCTTCTTCAGTGTTTGAATTTTAATTGTATGTTGTCCTCAATTCATTTATGATCATAGTTATTTTAATATGTTTTCATGTATTTATTTTTCTGAATGAGGGTCACCAATTGACTTGATTATGTTATGTCATGAATATTTTTAATCATATTATTTCTAAATCATATATTTTAATGCTTACCGAAAGCGTAGCTTGAATTGTTTATCAATATTAAATATATATCATTTTAACTTGTTAATTACTTTTATTTTTTTAAATTTCTTTAGTATACTATCATTTCACCTTTCTATTATAACCTTAGGTTTTTCGAAGTCTTAACCAGTATTATACTGAGAAATAAGTCTACCTTGAATAATATACTTGATAATAATAAAATCGTAACAAAATATAAAAGTGGAATTGGATTTAATATTAGACAGTAAGATTAAATAGGTATAGTTAAGTTCCAGTTTAAAAAGATACAGTTTAATTAACGTTATTTTTCGAATACAGCTTTTAATGAAGTCCGAAACCTATTTTTAGCTAGTGAGTACTATAAATTACTTACTATTAGTTATGCTTTATGAATTAATATAAAAACAACCTTAATTTTTGTGTTTAGGTTATTCGATCCACCCCCNTTTTGTTTTTTTTAATCACGTTGGATGAATATTTTATTTCGTCGTCACAAAAGAACACTTCATGTACCTCAAGGATTTCTATTATCTCTGGATAATGGGGCAAAGTCCTATTTTTTATATACATAATTTGTTAAATCAGATATTAAGAAAAAGCTGTGATAAACATTTTAATGAGACTTTAATTTGTTTAAGTTAATGCAGTACCTATAAGATATGTGAGCTTATGAAATATATAGGTACATGTAAGCTTAGTTAGGTCAACGTATTAACTTAGCTAATGTATCCTTTTCTTTCTTGAGTTAAGTGCTAAATTAATAAACGCCACTTTCTGGCAGATTTGGCTTGGATTTTGTTTGAATTCTATTTAAAAACATATGTCGGGTATATTAACTTTTATAGAACCCGTATACATTATTCTCTTTGTTTTTATTTTTTATAAATATTTCAAGATAGCAAATCAAACTATACCAAGATTTATAAAGTTTGATAATTTGAAGAATTATTAAATAATTAAAACAAAACTCAGTATACTCACACGGTAAGCGCAGGTCTACACATTAAAATATTTACCAACCTGTATATTTATTCATGATTATTTGTCGTGGTTTTTTTTAATAAATATTAAATTGCTTATTTTTATCAATAGTATTTAAAAAATTATATTTATTAACGAAAGAGGTTAAGTTTGGAGGTGTAAGAGAACTAATAACCATATACATTATTTAAGATAGCATGTAATTAATATTTGTATCTTATTATCTTACTATTTTAAATATTTTTATACATATATAATTGTCAATTGATAATATTTTGAGATCGGAGGGATACCTGCAGTGGCTTACATCATGTAATTTCATTGGACGTTCAATATTTCTTCAAACAATAGAAAAAAATTTGTAACATAGAAAGATTAGGGTTTACTACCTAAAAATGTAAAATGTAGTCATTCTTTTTATAATCAACATAACCCGGAAGTATTTAGTTTATTAGGTGAGTTAATTTTATTCGTTTTTGGTTGTTTTTTTTCAAAATTGGTTAAAAATATTAGTTATTTACTTATTTATAGAGCTTCCTGGTTCATTTTTTATTATTAGTGTAATCATAAATTGTATATCTTTTCTTTAGAAAATATATACAAAATATTATATTTTCCATATTATGGGTACCATCTCCACATTAAAATATTAAAGTTTATCTCTTTTCTCAGGGCCTAACATCCATCATAGGGAGAGGTGGGAATTGGTAAGCTACATTGTAACAACCATGTTGACTTCATCTCACAATTTATTTTAATAGTGAAACATGTTTTAGATATACAGTGCTGCATTTACATACACTAAACTGAAATATAAGTATGCCATTCACAAATATTGATTTTAAAATGATACTCAAACATACAATCAAACTCATTAACCCTTTCCTTCACCTCCTTGTAACAATTTCAACATATTCCTAATTTGAATAAAAGGTTTTTTTCCTTGTTTTATAAGCAAAAACTGTCAATGTTTTGTCAAATTCAGTTTTTTTTAAATCCAAGAGAATTAAATAAACACACACACTATAACACATACATATTTTTTGTTTTATTATTACAGGTAAAAGGTTTTATATGCTCGACTTGGAAACTCAAAATGGAGAACAACTTGAATTATGTAAAGCAGCAAGTATCTGAAACTTATGTTGAGAAAGAAATTAAATTAGAACCTGAGGTACCGGTAAGATTATTTTTTAAAAAACTCACATAAATAATTTACTCATATCATTTTAATTCATCTTAAATTAATTACATTAATTACAGTCCTAACAGATTTGTTCAATCACATCTATTTATTCTTTTTTTTTCCAGCATCGTGTATTTTTATCCCTTATGCCTATTTACGCTAATAGTTTTAAAAAGGAGGAAGATTAAATTTATAGAAAGTGTATCCGCATTTTCATGGAAGGAGTGTGGAAAATCATTTGGTAAAAAACCACCCTAAGTACACTTTACTGAGATTCGAACCTTGATCTCCCTGTCATTGGCAGCCTTGTTTACTGCAAGAGTAGTGTTTTAACTCATTCATATTGAACTAAGGACCTTCACCTTTGAAATATGTTACAAGTAGATTTAAAATCCAAAGAGCATGTTTTACAAAATAAACTAGGACAACTCTTAAGTTCTAATTTTGGTAATTTTAGTAAAAAATCATACTTTATAGGTTTGCTGAAATAGATCCAATGCTAATAAATATGAAAGGTTTTATAATAAACTTGATATAAGAACCAAACATTTCAAAAGTAAAGTCCAGACTATTGCAATAATATACATATACATTCTTCTACCCTTTACAGTGGTCAAATCATTCAATATATTAGATTAACACCACTCTTCTTGACACCCTTGGTATTGAGATGAGTGTTGAAATTAGACCAACTTTATATCTGAAACCCGCCTCGGTGGCGTAGTTGACTAACGCGCTTGTCGTGTTGAGCTCTACTGCTGAGGGCGGGGAGATCGAGGTTCGAATCTCGGTTGGGTGAATTGGGGTTGTTTTTTCCTAAATGGTTTACCACTCTCCCTCCACGCAAATGCGTGTTCACTTCCTCTAATTCAACCTTCCCAATTCCTAATCCATTGGAGTAGTTAGTACTTAAAGCGTATAATCCGAACGGGTAGTAAGACGCGGTGCTAAATATTATTATATTTATATCTGAAATAAATATTTGTATTTGTTTGGAATCCAGGCTGAGCTAGACCCTCTAGAATATGTGGACATGACAGTTAAATCTGAAACACTGGAAAGCTGTGAGCGAGAATCGGTGAGTGGTTTACCTTTTTTATTGTCACTTATGAGGTTAGTTTTCTTAGCTTTATCATAATGAATACAGAGGAAATTTTAAATAAATTGGATTTTTTTAGGATGTTTTTATATAAAAGAATTTTTTGTTGACTTTTTTTTCTCAATACATGAATAATTTGGTAGATATCTAATAACAATCAATTGATATTGATAAAGCAGTTTTTTCTTATCTATTAAACTAACTTACCTTTCATTATAAAATTCATATATTAACCTTAACTAAATTATTATTTTAAGTTATCATACCAATAACATTACCGCCAATAGGTGCTGATATAAGCTTCGGAAAAAGTCAGTTTTATTTCTAAAATAGATATTAAATATTCTATTGTTTTCAGGATGAGTTAAAACCTCCAGAATATGTGGATGTGGCGGTTAAATCTGAAGTATTTGAAAGTTGTGAGTCAGAATCTATTAACGATTTACCTTCGCTCAAGATCAAACAAGAGGTATGCCATATAATGATTAAACCTTAAGTGTGGTCTCTCTATTGCGCGTCACCTCGTGCCACTGTCATGTATCTTTATACAATCATTCATTACCAGATATTAGTTAAAGAACAAAAAAGAAAATCACTGTGTTCATTTATATTATATTTGGAAGAAGGTAAGAACATGTTCCTATCTATGTGTTCTATCATTCTTTACCATTTTCCTTTTTCTCCCCTTTTGTGTTTTTATGGTTTTCTCTTTTAGGAAGTTGCGTTGCGCGTTTCACACTCCTCCCTGATGAGTTCCGATAGAATGAAACTCGGGTCGGGGGATTGGGTGGTGACGATCAATTTTCTTTAAGAGGCAACCATTATCTTTTTGTCCATTGGCAGCAGTGTAAAATGTGAACTGTGTTCTTCTTTTCATTGTAAAGGCCATATTGTGTTCGCCCCCCCCTTTGATATGTTTCTATCCACCTTTCCTGTACCGTCTTCTAAATATAATACAATTACCTCATTAAGCGAAAAGAGGTTTTCCTTATAGAGTTATAACAATGTTCATTTATAAACTCACAACACAGTCATTACAATGAACACAAACATACTGTATCCCACCGAAATTTGAAAACCCCCATGGTACCATTGTGAGTCCCATGATACAAATGACTTTTCTATAAATTTACTGGCCTCAACATCGGTGTCGCTGTTCATTCTCACCTTTGGTCTAGTGGCAAGAGACAGATATAGAACCCAAACAAATATCTCCCTCCATTTTCACATTATCCCCTAATTATAGAAAACAAAGTCAATTTAAGTGTCTGCTTCAACCAGATTGTTAGGTTGTTTTTTTTCCAGTATCATGCTTAAATCACATTGGTTTATTATTCCCACAACCAGTTTATACGTGAGGAATTAAGGAATTTAAATTAAATAGAATCGCATTTATCACTTTCTATGCATAGCTAGGTACTTATCTATAATAGTCTTGACTCGTTATGGTGGTCATGTGGTCCAAGGCATTACTCTCACAATGGACTTCAGGTGATGGGGTTATTGAGGTTAGAATCCCATTTATTATTACCAACAGTTTGTTTTTTTCCTTAATGATTTTTCCTATCTTTCCATACAAATATAAAATACAAATACAAATACAAATTTGACAACCATCGTGATACTCTTATCAATGTTAAAGATCACCACTAATTTATTTTAATGCAGTTGTTCCTGTTGAGCAAACTTAAATTCCATTCAAGGTAAGGAATTGACTTCTGAAAGGTCTTTTTTCCTACCAATATCCTACTATATAGTAGATCTATGGTAAGGAAAAAGATCTTTCAGAAGTCAACTCCTACCGTGAATGGATTATATATTAATTCTCAAAGTAAACATATGATATTTCCTGTTATCTTTCTATACCCCTTTCTACTTGCTCTCGCGATTGCATTTATTCTTAATACACCTTCCTTTAACTAATTTGGTTATAACTAATGCTGAGAATGTTGTAATTGCACAAAGTAAATTTTTTACAACAATATAATAAAAAAGTCTGTAAGCCGAAAATAATAGAAATAATCTCTACAAGTATCTTTGACAAGAATTGACTTTTTGTTGATATTTAAAACAATATTATTGCTTTTGGTTTAGATTTAAAAATTATATCTTGTGTTTAATGTTTTAAGTATGTTTGTTGCGATGTTTGAAACGAGCCATACTTGTATATTAGTTACAAAAATGAAAAAAACAAAAAAAAACATGAATGTTTCTATATTACAGATAAATACAGAAGACAGCACACTATCACTATCCGGCACCGATTCAAACAAACAACAAAATGTTGTCGATAGATCAAACTGCAGTGAAACCGACGACTTTTGTATTATCGGCCATAATATTGGTATCAATGAGACATGCCAGGTTAAAGAAGGCGATAAAAACACAAAGAAAGGTGGTTATTCTAAAAGACGATGTGGAGAAAATGATTGTTTTAAGCAAGCATATAAAGGTGGATATTGTATTGCACATGGTGGAACGACTTATCAACCAAAGTGTGGTGTGGTTGATTGTTCTAAGCTAGCCCTTAGAGGTGGATTTTGTATTAAACATGGAGGTAAAATATATAATAAGAAGTGTGGTATGGATGATTGCTCTAAACAATCCAAGAAAGGTGGATTTTGTGTTTCACATGGTGGAGAGAATTATCCTAAGAAGATGTGTGGTTTGAATGATTGCTTTAAGCAAGCGCAGAGAGGTGGGTATTGTATCTTACATGGTGGTAGACATTGTCTGAACAAGTGTGGTATGGACGATTGTTCTAAATTTGCACACAAGGGTGGATATTGTATCACACATGGTGGCGTAAAATATCCTAGAAAGAAATGTAGTAGAGATGATTGTCCTAAGCAAGCCAAGATTGGTGGATATTGTATTGCACATAGTGGTATGTCTTATAGTCAGAAATGTCGTGTGGACGATTGCTCTAAACAAGCCAAGAAAGGTGGATATTGTTGCACACATGGTGGTAAAGCATATTCGAAGAAGACTTGTAGTGCAGACGGTTGTTCTAAACAAGCCCAGAAAGGAGGTTGTTGTGTCTCACATGGTGGTAAAAACTATCCCAGGAAGACTTGTGGTAAAAATGATTGTTCTAAGTTGGCCCTGAAAGGAGGATATTGTATTGCACATGGCGGTAAACATAACCCTAGGAAGACTTGTAGTAAAGGTGGTTGTTCTAAGCAAGCCAAGAAAGGTTTATATTGTATGGCTCATGGTGGTAATAGATTAGAAAGTGTGGTGTAGATCAATTGTTTTCAAACTGGGGTACGCATGTGACTTTCAGGGTGGGTATGAGCAGCTCTTAAAGAAAAATGGACAATATGGCGATAAAACCAAACGTTGTGTAGGCTTTTCAAGATGACAAAGGGAAATATTTTCCTTTAATCTACTAATATTTTTCATTTGGGGGAAATATATTGTGTGTTACATAATACATTTTATTGTGACCAAGGGGCACTATCTAAAAACAGTTTTGAGAACCACTGGCGTACATGATTGTTCTAAGCAAGCAGAGAAAGGTTGCTATTGTATTTCAAAATAGGCATGTTTTTGTGATTTAACAAGTATCAATGTTTACGACCAGAGCGTTATTGCACTTCTGCTATCGCATATGGTTACCAGTGTTAATGACTAAGTACTAGACAGACCTCAGCTTGATAATGCTTCCCTTTACCAAACTAAATAGCCTGATATAAACCTAATAATCGTGTACCGATTTCAAAACAGCATGACTCCTTAATGTTAGATTTTTATAAAGTATAACTTTGTAATTAATGTATTTTAAGTATGTGAATTAAATTGAACAGCAATTACTATCCCTAAATATATGATAGTAAGTAGGCATATAAACACACTTCAGTTATGGATACATGAAATAGTGTATTATTTGTTCTAGGCCTACTTACTATTACATTTACTGTATGTTTTCTTATGGTTATTTTGGGAAGTTACTTTTGGCCTGGCATGTTATATAAATATCACACCACTACCACCAGAGCTCCCCAAACTTTAACGAGTAACATAAAGTAAGGCAAACCAATGTACTCCGTACTCCTTCCAGTTTTGCATTTTAAATAACCTAGGGGGAGGGGGGGGGGGGAGTTGCTATCTTAAAAATTGTAAATATATATTCCCAATTTTAATAAAGCCTTAGCGTTCAGTTGATAAAGCTGTTACAAAACAAAAATTATTCGTATATTAGATCTACTATTAGAAAGTATATTTTATGATTAAAAATTATCCTGTGATAAATCACATACCCAATTAAATACTTGGTGTGCCCTTGAGGTAACACACATATATATTTCAATTCATAGCTTTTAGTACTAAGAATTTGTATTAAAAATAAAGCTGAGAGAAAATCCAAAACTTCATTCACAGCAAAGACGACAAGTGGAGTCTCATAATACTTCCACCAACCAAGACAACTAACTTGTTTCCGTTAATTATGGTAAAGGGCAGTTAAAATTACCAGACCCCTAATACTGGAAATGAGCTTTTGAGTAAAGATTAAAAATCGCATGGTTTAGAGGACCTCTCAAAGTATACAGAGTATGTAGACTGAACTTAACTCTGTATTTATAATACATTGCATGAGTTGGTGTTGTGATGCCCTCCTCACCTATTTAATCGACTTAACACTCATTTGGGGTTTTTGTGTATATTCATAAGCGGGGAGAGATGGGTCTTGATTTATAGCTGTAACTGAGGCCCCACCTTTATACCAATATAATGTCGTTTCAATGTTTCATTATTTTTTAAAATTATTTAAGAACTTAATGATAATATTATTCAAATAGATCAATATTGTCATCACAATCTATTATATTTGTTTGAAACCAAAAATTATTAATAACTATATAACTGTAGGTAATCTTGATAAGGAGGGAGAATAATGTATAATCCTTTTATAATTGAAATATTTTGTGGAGGCATTACTCCCCTAGGGCCCTTACTTAAATCAGCGCCTGGAGAAAGAAGTGATATGTGATACAAAGGATAATTTGAGCGATGAAACATGTATGGCTCACGGCCCGGGCCATATATTAAAACTCAACAAGTAATCATGAAGGTCAACACAAGTAGGGATGGAGTAGACTAGTATTGGAGTGAATCGTTCAAAGAGAACAACTTGTGAGTAGGATGAGAGAGTGGCTCTCGATGCATTAGAGGATCGTTCTTGCCCCCATGAGCTATGGCATATCAATTAAGTTACCTAAATACCTATTTTTACCTTAGTAATAAAAAAATTAAAATACCTATTAAACATTACAATATCTACCAGCCTCGGTGGCGTAGTTGGCTAACACGCTTGTCGTGTTGAAGCTCGACTGCTGAGGACAGGGAGATCGAGTTTCGAATCTCGGTCGGGTGAACTGGGGGTGGTTTTTCCGAAATGGTTTTCCACTCTCCGTCCACGCAAATGCGGGTTCACTTCCTCTAATTCAACCTTCCCAAGTCCTAGTCCATTAGAGTAATTAGTACTTAAAGCGTATAACCCGAACGGGTGGTAAGATGCGGTGCTAAATATTTATTTTATTATTACAATATCTAAGACAACCAAATTAATGAAAATATTCAAAACATTATTAAATGAGTTAGACAAGATGCAAAAATAAGCATTTGTTAATATTTGCTCATGATGCTTGATATACTTGTATTCATGCGAGAAAGATAAAAGCAGCAAGAAAAAGAGTGAATGATGTTACTAATTATATCGTCTTTAATGAGTGAACGAGCCCAGTGGCAGAAAATAGACCCCTGCAGGCCTGTTCTTACAGGGGTGTAAGAAAATATTAGTTATGCACATGTAAATTTTTGCTTAAGTTATTAAAAATATCAAACTTTTCTAAAATTTCTGAACAGCAATGATTTTTAATGAGTTGTAGACTAAATATAAAAGTATGTAACTATTTTGTTACACCAATGGAAGCGTAGAAATCGTTCCCTTTAATAATATGCATATTGTATAGGTTGGATGGTCGGTCTTCGTACAATCGTAGGCAGCAAGTGTTCTTACAAGCAACAGTGTAATCTAATAATAATAATAATAATAATAATAATAATAGCCTTTTCTGTCATCATTTTCCTTGCCCTTCTTAGCTTCAGTTGTTTAGAAGCAATCTACAGGTTGACTAAAAAGGTGTTTGTAAAAAGCAGCTGATGAAAATTATCAAGTGGTTCGGAATGAAATTAAAAGTAGGTAAAGTATCTAATTAGAAGTTTTTTTGAAAAATTGGTAGTCTATTAAACATGATTTTTAGAGGATCTTTTAATGATTTTCTTTGAGCTGAGGCTAGGCTTGCTTCTTATATTCTTAATGTTTGTGACTAGTTAAAAAAAAATTTAAAGCCCAAATAGTGAAAGAAATAGGCCCTAATGTATTTATAGTTAGAAAATTTTCTTGCCCCCTGCAGTTGGACGTATGCCCCTTTAACCTCCCTTTCCCTGAGTTTTAGGCTCAAGAGATGGGTGACTCAGAAATTTTCGACCTGAGTGAGCTTACGCCAATTAGTTGATAGCACTCCTCTTTACAATTCAGAGATTGTATCATATTTTAGAATTTAGGAAGTTTAATTACCGTTTTACAATTTATCCCAGAAGTTATGATTAAGCTTTTTTTGTTGTTGTTGCGATACACCAATGTTTGATTTAGAGACCATTACAACGAAATTTTCACATAGAATTCCCTATTTTTGTTGTATCGATGAAAAAAAGATGTTAAACTAAAACATAGAAGATTATTTATTTCCTTTTTGACAAAAAACTGTCATCTAAAATAGTACTACTAGCCTACTTTTTTAAACAAAAAGAGAATAAAAAAATGATTATACCATTGCCTATTAATGGGTTACGTACTAAATTACATGAACTGGAGTTGAAATGATAACTAAGTTTGCCTAAAAATACGTCTAAAAAAACAGTAAACGTAATATATACCGATACCAAATTAGGAAAATTAATAATTCTGTTGGAAGTCTATGTCGTAGGAATAAGCTCAAAAGCCATGGCTACCTTAACATCTAATCTTTGTTTGACTGCCACTGTGGTCTAGTAATCCTGGCTACAAATTCAAAGTTCTCAAGTTTGATCTCTGAGCCTTGCAAACAATTTCATGTTGAGAGTTTAAAATATATAATAATAATTTTTAAAAAATTGGGTCTAGAACAGGGTCAAACTCAACTTCATGAAATAAAATAAGGAGCTACTTGAATAAAGAATTAGAAACTCTGGCCTAGAAAACTGGGATTAATGGCCAAAGTGTTCGTTTTGATAACCGTCTATCAACAACTGTTGGCATTATAATTGGTAATAGCGCCAACGACTGGGTCGGTATAGCCCGTGTGGAAAACTGCCGGAACTGGAATTGGCTAGATCTGGGAATGCCGGAATTGGCCCAGATATGGCTCATATCTAGTCATATTTGGACCAGTTCTGACCATATATGAATTTTACATATGAGGGCTCACTTGTGGACTCACACCATAGATAATGTTGTCTGTAGGCTAGTTGCCAAGAGAGCAAGCTTACTTTGCAATATTCCATTATTGTCTAGCTTTCAAGATTTAATATTAATATATTAGTAGGATAATATAATCATAGTGTAATCCGTCAAGGTTAGACTGCTGTATTTAATTATATAAACAAAATGTATACTACAGCTAGCCCTGAAAAGTAATCACATTACCTTGATGTATTACAAAACAGTGTAATCATCAAGGTAAGCCTGCTACTTTTCAGGATAGGTGAAGGGTACCTGTTACTAGAAAAGGCAACTCAGTTTGTTCCTTCAAATTACTGGTACTGTCTGCCATACAAATACGCCTCATGATATTAGTAAATAATTAATCTTGTGTTCTACTCTCTTTATTATTGTGATCTTTGCTTTACTCGTGGAAATAAAACCATTTCAATATTATGAACCTTGTCAATTGGTAACCTACCACTTATGACTACCAAAATATATAATTGTAATAATATAGATTATCTATGAGAAATGAATGAACGAAAGTATTTGTGGTTTATAAAGATAAGTGAATGAACAGCTCACTGATTAAGTATTAATTAATTTATATTAACTTTTGAGTTTTAATTCAATACACTATTACTGTAATATTCATTCCAGTTTGGTAGTGATTGTTTATTTTAGGTACTTATTATTAAATCTAACTCTCTTTGAACTCTCGTTTTACTATATTAGACAACAAAAGGTTAATTCCTACAATCTACTATTAAATAATTTTATTCCTGCTTGTTCATGACTTACTAATATAATTTATGCTCCTTGCTAAGTAATATCAGTTAACTAAATTTGTATTAGATTATTTTCATTACAATCTGTGAATAGCAATAAGTTATGTTATGGAATGTTCTGAGAGATTATGTTATGGATGCATGGTTAGTAAATGCGATTATGGTGGTGTATGATGTAAGTAAGAAGATGGAGCTTTGATTAAATGGTTTGACATTGTACAGGGTTTTGCTATGTCTACATGCTTTTTTAATGTATTAATGGATACGTTTAGGAGGGATATTTGTGAGGACTTTTTTTTTTGTGCACAAATGGTCAATGGAAGTGTGAAAGTGCTGATTTTTGCAGATTATTTCTTATTAATGGCTGAAAATGAGAGTGATTTGCAGCATGCATTGAATAATTTGAATGTGATTAAAGGCAGAATGTAACTTTGTATAAATGTCTCCTAAATTAATGTGATAGTTTTTGATAAGGATGTATCAGGAAATGATTGTCAGCTTAGTGTAAATTTAAAACGGTTAGAATTAGTGAATGATATTGTGTATCTGGGAAGAATGTTCTGTAAAGATGGTAGGATGGGTGGTGAAATCAACAGACGAGTGAATGAATCTCGGAGAGTAGTTTGTTATGTGTGGACTATTGCAAATAATGTAGTATCGAAAGCAGAAAATATGGCAATTTGTGAAAGTGTTAACGCCAACATTGTTTTATGAATGGAGGCTCGGGGTTTTCCAGGAGAAACACAAGAGCAGGTTGAATGCGGTTAGAATTAGCTAACTAAGCAGGGCCGGCAACTCTTCAGTCTCAAGTGAAAGTACACGGATTCAAAATTGATATTATTTTG
The DNA here is from genome assembly GCA_901482245.1 of Timema douglasi. NCBI lineage: Eukaryota > Metazoa > Arthropoda > Insecta > Phasmatodea > Timematidae > Timema > Timema douglasi. The sequence goes on from CABEEJ010002429.1 coordinate 89,602, forward strand.
ACCGGCGGGATACTACCCTTTTTTACTAGAATCATATGTTTAAAAAATAATAATGGCCGCTTAGTAAACAAGTGTTAATACTAGCCTTTAAGTTTGTTATATTGATTAGTCTACCTATTTTTATAATAAAATAAGAATTAATGCATTATATCGTTTATTTGTAGAAGAGTCCTAGGATATTACTTTTAGGAAAGAGGAATGCCAGACCTCCACCGTGGTTCGGATTCCACGTTAAACTGTAGGTCCTCCATTTCATCTCACAATCACCCTACCATTACACATAAGCGTAAGTGCGTACAACCCGAACGGGTAGTAAGACGCGGTGCTAATAATAATAATAATTTTAGGAAAGCTCCAAAAATTGGATTGTACAAATTCTGAAATTATATCATAGGTAGTATCCAGATCGTACGGTTGACGACGCTGTATCTAAGAAATGGATCTAAAAGAAACTTGAACTCATTTAACCTTTCCTTATCTACTTCTAACAACCTAACTTCTTCCTAGCCAAAATGTTTTCTTTTAATATTACTTAAATAAGCAATCTACTGTATTAACATTTTGTTAAGTTCCTTTCTTATCCAAGATCGTTAAGCCAACACACATGTGAAAATGCAGACTTATTTTATTACTTTCACAGGCATAAGGTATAAAATGCTCAGTATTGAAACACAAAATGGAGGAAAGCTCGCATTATTTAGAGCATCAAATATCCGATACCTTTGTTAAGGAAGAAATTAAATTAGAACCTGAGGTAAGTTTTTTAATAAATAAAGTAGAAATAATAATTTATTAGAGAAATTTAGTTTTTACATATGGCCAAAGAAATTTATAATTCAAAGAGTATTTTTAACAAAATAAATTAACTTAGTCAACCTTCTCGCTTTGGTAATTTTGATCAAAACGGAAATTATTTAGGGTTATTGCGGTAGGTCTATATTCTATAAGTAGGAAACTTTTTTGCTACACATTTGGCGCAAGAACCAAACATGCCAATAATATTGCCATGACTATTACAATGACTTTTTTTTTTACACTCACATTCTACTCATGACAATAATCGAGCAATCTAAAATTTTAGACCTTCATCCAATTATCACTGTTGGTAGAGAGATGAACATTGGAAGAAGTGCAATTTTTATCTATTAAATAAATATTTAATATTTTTTGGTTTTCAGGCTGAGTTGAGAAATCCAGAATATGTGAATGTTGCGGTTAAATCCGAAACTCTTGAAATCTGCGAGCCAGAATCTGTGAGTAGTTTAGCTTTATCCAAGTTTATACATGAGGTTAGTTTTTTTGGATTGATCACAATGAAAGAAAAATATCAATTAGAACAACTATTTGTATTGAACGGCCAGGGTTCAATCCTCGGTCCCGGCACAGATTTATCTGATTACCAAACCCTTCCTTCACCTCTGACAAGACATCTTATGAATGTGGGGAATGCCAGGCCTCCACCGTGGTTCGGATCCCACGTTAAACTGTAGGTCCTCCATTTCGTCTCACAATCACCCTACCATTGCACATTAGCGTAAGTGCGTATAACCCGAATGGGTAGTAAGACGCGGTGCTAATAATAATAATATTTGTATTGAAGTAATAAAGTGTAAATTTTACATAATAATAAAAAAAAATTAGGCCCTTGTACAAAAATGTTTATAGGAGATGTCTCTTAGTAAATAAACATGTGTATAGCTATCTATAAACAATAAATGATTATATGATGATTATAATAATGTTTTTTTCTGATTTATTAAATCAACAAACATTTTGATGATCTAACATTACTCCTGGTAATGGTTATTACATTCAATACCATTCCAACACCAGTATGCAAGTACAAGATAAACAGTCAATTATCCAGGCTGATGAAGAGTGCATGGATGGTAAAAAATTATTTATAATTCATTTTAATAGTAAATATTATAGTCTTGTATCAGATAGAAAATTAACACTTTCATAAAAAAAATAGGTTTATTTAGATAAATAATTTTTTATGTTTTCCAGACTAGATATTTAATATGTTTTTGTGGTTAACCTGGTATTGATGTTAACAATTAGAACATTCTACTGATATTGCAGCTGGTTACGGGTGTTAATGACCGCGACAATACCAGACCTCGGTTTGTCATGCTTTCCTTGACCAAACTAAATACATTGGTATTAGCTAATGAAATGATAATTATGCTCCACTTTAAAAACAGCGTGACTCCTTATGTTAAAACCAAACTAGTATAACCTCAAACGCAATGGATTTTAGCACTTTATGTAAATTAAAATGGATAGTAACTACAACTAGAAATATATGACCGTAAGTAGAATTATGAATGAAAGAAATGATTATCATATGGTTTGGGCCTATTTACATTTACAAACATAGGTAATGTTTTCTGTAGGTTATTTTTGGCAAGTTAAGTATAGAAAGCTGTTTAAATATTAGGATTATTTAAAATAACCAGCAAATCAACTACGAATACAATTAAATGGCTCATTTCCCTTCAGTTTGCAGTACATGTAATACATTAATTAACCTACTAATTGTTATATTTACTCTATCCCAACTACTATTTTTGTTTACGAAAAACCACTCAAAAGCCATTTTCTTGCTCCACCTTGGTCTATAGCATCTAATATCGAGACTTAATTAAGCTAACCCTAAAAACTGTCTTAGTAATCATTTGAAACTCTATAATCTTACAGGGTTTTTATTTAACACAGGGTGGGTAAATTAAAACAAAAAACTAGGTTGGAAACACAGATAAACGCAAACTGTAAAAACCCATGCCACACAAAATTGACAGGAGATTACTTTAAATGAAAATATTAGATAAGTTTTTTTTTTAAGCAAATATGGAACAGCTAAGAAATATTATAGATTTCCCTTATGCTTACATGATTGTTCCCTGATGATGAAAATTCCCTGACATTTACTTGTTTTCCAGGTCGCTGGACAACCTGGATGTAAACCCTAATTAGAACTGTATTTTTAATACACATTGCTTAACCAATAATACCTGACGCCTCTGACAGGGAGATCATCTTTGGCAAGAGACCACTTTTATCTCTAAATTATATATTCAATATTTTGTTGTTTCTAGGATGAGTTGAAATTTCCCGAATATGTGGATGTATCAGTTAAATCTGAAGTATTTGAAACCTGTGAGTCAGAATCTGTGAGTGGTTTACCTTTGTCCAAGATCAAACAAGAGGTAGGTCTATGCCATACAATGATTAAACCCAAAATGTAGTTCCTATTTAGCACTTGATCTGTTTTTATTTCTAGTGTTTTAATTTTGCCACTTTGTCACTTAATCAGAATCTGATTTGAACAACCAGTGTGTGCATAAGAAAGATAAATTTTAGACCTGAATTATCACGGTCTTTATGCAACTATCTATCTATATTACTATTAACATTGTTTCTATAACCGTAAGACACGATTCCTTAGATGTGACCGAGACTCTTAAATTGTGACCACAACCACAGTCGCTGAGGTGGTGAATCGTGGTTGAGGAATAAAGTGTTTTCTTAAAATAGACCGACGATCGCTAATCATATTTAATTTTCCGTGGAGTACTGATAATTCCTCAAGTTTAAAAATGTTTTCATTTTCTTTTGTTTTTGTTTAGCACCTGACTTATTTTGAGATTTATTTCCATGTGTTTTCCTTCACATGTTGGTCCCTGTAGACTCTGGATAAGGTTTATCAAAAATTTGGGGATATATTGCCACATGTTCAATCAAACTGTCATCATATTTTAGGGAGAGTTCTAACAACATTTTCTTAATAGGTTATGACCACACATGAGACAAAACTTAAACTAAAGAAAAACACATGCCTACTTGGTGGTTCGACTGCGACCAGTATCCTCCCTGAGGGTAGGCGGGGAGGGGGGGTTCAAGAGTTTTATAGACTGGGATGTGGGTGCCAGTGAAGCCAAGTATTAAATCGTAGCTATATGAACCGGAAGTAATTTTCTACATTTAATTCATTAAAATGATGTTCTCATCACCTCACTCATTAAAGTAGGTACATAAATGTGTTAACCATCCATAGATTTTTATTTACTACTAGACCCTTCTTCACCCCACCTCCCCACACCTTCCATTATTATTTTCAACAAACATATTGAAGACTCTACCATAAAATATGAGTGACTATCGACATTTTTATGAGGAATAAATTAAATTTTCAAAATAAAATATAGCCTATGCTACTCGCTGATAATGTAGCTATATATTGGTGAAATAATTTTTAAATCAGTCCATTAGTTTTTGAGTTTATCCATTACAAACCAAAAAACAAAAAATCAAGAAATCAAATCTTTCCTCTTTATAATATTAGTATAGACTAAAAAAGCATAACTATCCAACGTGTAAATTTACATTATTAAAATAGAATTAAAATAATCATTCTTGCCAAGTTTTACCTTCTTTTGATCATTACGGACATTTTAAACCTTCATTGGTGGCTTTTGGCTCAAGATGTAAATATATAATTTACCTTATTTAAATATTTGAAATATGCAAGGTGTTGCTTTTGACGGATTTTATACATAATATTTTCAAAATACCATAACTGATATATTGTTTTTTGTTCATATTACAGTTGGATACAGAAGACCAAACATTTTCACAATCCCACACTGAATCAAATGAACATACAAATATTTTAAATATATCAGATTGCGATGAAACTGAGAGTCATTCACTGATAAACAAACATGTTACATTCAATAAGACATGCAAACCCAAAGAATGCTGTATAAACCCTAAGCAAGATGTTTCGCAAGCAGGTAAATTTTTTAAGCGCAAGTGCAACGTAGATCTTTGTCCAAAACAAGCCAAGAAAGGTGGATTGTGTATTTCTCATGGTGGCAAACAAAATCCCTACAAGTGTGGAGCAGACAATTGTTCTAAACAAGTTATGAAAGGTGGATACTGTATCTCACATGGTGGTAGGTATTATAAAAAAAAATGTGGTGCTGATGACTGTTCAAAGCTAGCTCAGAAAGGTGGCTTTTGTATTAACCACGGTGGTAAATGTTATTTGAGAAAGTGTCGTGTAGATGATTGTTCCAAGTTCGCCCAGAAAGGTGGTTTTTGTATCTACCATGGTGGTGAATGCTATATGAGAAAGTGTGGTGTAGATGAATGTTCTAATCAGATTAGGAAAGGTGACCTTTGTTTTACACATGGCGGTGCAATAAATAAAAAATGCGGTATAGATCTTTGTTCAAAGCAAGCCAAGAAAGGTGGGTATTGTATATCACATGGAGGGACATCTTATAGCAAGAGATGCATGGCTTTTGAGTGCTCCAAGCAAGCACTTAAAGGTGGATATTGTATTGAACATGGTGGTAAACAATATACAAAGAAGTGTGGTATAGACGATTGTTCTAAACAAGCCCAGAAAGGTGGATATTGTGTTACACATGGTGGTAAACAATATCTGAGAAAATGTGGTATGGGTGATTGTTCTAAACAAGGCTTACAAGGTGGATATTGTGTTTCACATGGTGGTAATTATTACCAAAGGAAGTGTGGAATAGAAAACTGTTCTGACCGAGCAAGGAAAGGTGGATATTGTATTACTCACGGGGGTAAAAATTATCGGAAGATGTGTGGTATAGACGGTTGCTCTAAGCAAGCCCAAAATAGTGGGTACTGTGTTGCGCATGGCGGTAAGCAACAACCTAAGAACTGTGGTGTAAAGGATTGTTGTAAGCGAGCCAAGAAAGGTGGATATTGTATAGCACATGGTGGTAAGCAGCAAACTAAGAAGTGTGGTGTGGAAGATTGTCTGAAACATTCCAAGAAAGGTGGATTTTGTGTAGCACATGGAGGTTCTATTTATGCTAAGAAATAAATGGTGAATGGTTCTGAACAGATTAAAAAGACAGTTCTATTATTTTTTAACACTATGGTCTAATTTATAACAAGTTATTTGAAGCAGGTTGAACAAATTAAACAGAATTAAGATATATATTATTATTACTACTGGTATATAAGTTTGCTACAGAATAAGTGGGATTTTTTTTTCTACGGAAAAAAATATGTTTAAACGTAAATTTACCCAAACAAATACTAACAACTAAACTATAAATAAAGTAGCAATAACAATGTTAATGATATTATCTGTCAAAAATCATAATAATAAAAGGAATATCTTATTTTAACTACCATATAATAATTCCAATTTTCCCCCAAAAAATATATAAATATCCAGGAAATATTTTCTCCTGCAAATATGAACTAGTAACTTAGAATAAAAATATAAATTATTTAACATATTTTATTTTTGATAAAATTTAAAAAAATGATTTAATCCTTATAAGAAGTACATATTTATTGCAATCAGATCACAGATATGTTAATTTAATCTAAATTACCCACTTTGGTTGTTGATTCGTCTAAAAAATATTTTTCACAATATATTTTATTAACGATGACATCAATAATGATCAGGTCTAATGACTCTGGTATTTCTTAAATGGTTTCCCACTATACTTCCTCACAAATGTGGGTACACTTCTTATAAATTCAATCTTACACATTGTCAGGTTTTGTAAATATTTACCCAAACCTAATGGGTTGTGAGAAGCGACGGAAAAAAATATATTCACATTTATAGTGTTTTTATTTTATTAAACTATTTTCTTAATATTTTATTCTTGTCTTAGCACCACTGGTAACAGCCAGGAGTGTAAAAAAAACATTCTACGTTGAACTACTAGCATCAAATTTAATAGTTTAGTAGCTATTATGATGTCATCAAAATGTCCACTACAAGATACATACATTAATTCATATATTTAGAAATACATGCTTAATATTAATACGCAAACTCTCATTACTAGAAATGCTGTTAAATTCTATAAAACTACCAGTAATGTAATTAATAATTGTGCTATACATATTACATTTTTGTGTATATTTGCATATCAACATGAGATAAAAGTTTCTTCCTTCTTTTTGGTTTTAAGTTCACATTCTATAACTGATAAAGTGTATAAATCATAGACAAATATTTGTTACTGATTTGATTAAGGAGAAGGTGACAGCAAAGATTTGATCCTAAAGTTAGCCTACAATTTGTATTATTGGTACAGATCTGGACTTTTTTTTTGGATTGCACTTCAAATCGCCTGGAAAGTGGGCAAGTCAAAGGAGAAACAGCCTCTTGTTCGGTGCCCGAGCACGCCTTAAGCTGGAATTCAAACATAATCATGAAAGCACACATGAAGCTCTGACATTATATATAGTCAAAGGGAGATTAATATTAAAGTCTTAAGCAAAACTTAAGTAATGATTTGAATATATATATAATAGGCATATTATGTACTAATTACACTAATGAGTTATAGATGAGGAAGTTTGAATTCAGAGGAAGTTTAGATGAAGGAAAAGTGGAAAATAACTTTGTAAAAACCACCCTCAGTGCACCCGACCGGGATTCGAAGCCCAAACTTCCTGCTACTAGCAGTCTAGTCTAACACGAAATTAATGACTTAAACCATGCAGCCATCAAAGCAGCTCATGCAATTATATTAAAACACAAAAGGCACACTTAACACATGGCTAGAAAATAATATATAATTATGTTTGAATTAATCTACGTACACTTTATTTTACTTGAAAAGAAGCGGTCTTACCTTGACCGACTATGTTAGGGCTGTATCTTATGAGTTATACCATATTGGAGCAGTGTAGTGTAAGCTTTACAGCTTTCAGGGTAACTGTAATGTACAAACGCTGTACCAAGGACATCTTGGGTGAATCTCGCCTTAAACATAATTACTTCCTTAACCTTTATTTTTGTCTTTGCATTTCACTATCCGTTCAGGTTGGACATATATGTAGGTACTTAATTTATTTTTATTTTTAAGCACCGTGTCCTACCGACCGTCCGGGTTATACACCTGTGCAGTACAATATGAAAGGGATGAAGTTCTAGTTTATAAGGAAGTGGAACCGCATTTGCGTGGAGATTGAAACCCAAAGTACACTGATCTCCAGAAATCGGCGGTCCATTCTATTTCGAGAGTGATGCCTTAGAACAAAGGTTGGGCACCATTTAGGGCCCCAAACGGCTTTTTAATCTATCAAAGTTTCTGTCTGACACCTTAGCTCAGTCGTTAGCAGGTCTTCCTGCCGGGTTAAATATGAAGAATTAAAGGCTGATGGCTGGATGTTGCGTCTGCTCTGTATTTAAGTGAGTTTATTTTTAAGTTATATTGTGTTCTGATATGATCAGTCGGTTCAGAAAGTGCACGTTAATACCGCAAATAATTAATAGTAATAAAGATACTGCAGTAAACCATTGTTTCTCCACTCTACTTCTTTCTCTCTATACATATTATATGTATTACTTAAATTTAATCTTTCTTCAAATATTTATGCCTAGACGACCATTTTAGAAAAATATATATAAAATTTTTTTTTGCACCATGTCTCACTAATGGTCTAGGTTGTATGCATAACTATGAATTATGCTAATACTTACATAAGGAAGGATAAATTAAAAGTAAGTGTAGCTGCATTTGTGTGGAGGTAGAGTGGAAAACCACCCAAGCGGGATTCGGACCCGTATCTTCACACCATCGGCAATCTATTTTATATACTAAACTACCTTGTGTGTGTGCGTGCGTGCGTGTATATATATATATATATATATATATATATTATTAAACATCACCTATTATTACTGATAAAAGGTTATTTGGATCACAAGCAAATATTATTTGGAAGTTGATTTATTTGCGAGTGTATAAATGTCAAATATCGTCTTTAAAATTCATCAGCTTAAAATTGACATGAGATCGACTGGACCTGTTGATCGTGATCAACCAGTTGCCAACCCCTGACTTTGACCATCCGTTTAAGTGGATATCAACCATAAAATATATTGGTTTTCGGTTGCATTTTCATATAAACGCTCATGAAAATTTACCAAGCCAAAAATTAAACTTAATATTAGGTGGACATACGATTAATTTTTTTAATAATAAATTTTGATAATGAGTGAATATTTATTGCAATAATTGTAATTGACGTGCTCCATGGCCCCCACAATAGGGTGGTGGTGGACAGGGTTCTAGCCTGGGGGGCCCAAGATTAGGGTGGGCCCAGCCCGGCGAGTCTATAATATTCATAAATGTTACAAATTTTCCACCTTAAAAAAAATGCTAGCTCTCATTCCAGGAAATAACATTTATGTAAGTATCCATTCTTATAAAGGTCTGCTAACTACAATGTTTAGGCACAACATATAAGAAAGTATTGACAAGAACGTTATCATACAAAGTAAAGGAATACCATTTGATGTCAAGACCACAGTGCAAGAGACTCGTGGGACAATGTTGTTCAACAGGCAAAATTAGTTCCTGAAGCCGTAGGAGTGCAACCTCAATTTCCCAAAAATTGAACAAAATTACTTTAGAACTTGAACCAGCTTTCAAAATTTCCGTAGTTTACCTAGTATTGGCTTACTATGAATTATTTAAAGACTAGATTTGAAGTAGCAGGTACAATATGTGAATTATACTCAACCATTTTGAACTCCCAGAACTCACTAAATGAAGAAAATATTTACTATCCATTAACAACATTCTTGTATCATAAACTTTTCAATAAAGCGAATTTAAATTCGTTTTCTTTTAAATTCTTTTAACTGTTTGTTGTTATAATAATATGGCGGAAACTTCTTTTTTCGCGCTTTTTTAATAGTACGGAAATTTCAAGTTCGAATGTTTCACGCCCTGGATTATCTGTGTTGTTTATTTACATATTTTGTTTGGTAATACTATTTTTCATATACTATGGCTGATACGTTCGTAAAAGAGCTTGAGAAAAGTTAGTGCATTATAAAATTGTGGCGTTATACTGTATAGGGAGGTACACAATTTGGTATGTATTTACTGTAATTTATCCTGCATTTGCTGAACCGACTGTCGGAATATTATTAACCTATAAACTGGATTAAATCTAAAACAGACACAACACGAAGCCCCACAACCTCTTGCCAGAAAATGAACCCGGGATACTAATGAGCCGTCTACAACCAACATACCCGCTTGTTGGACCCGCAATTACGCAATCCCAAACGCACTCATAATTACTATCTTCTTAAATACAAAATATACTGTCTACAATGAAAAGTCGTAAGACGTGATTTCAATCAATAGGAACAAACAGCAAACATGATTACAAAAGTCAAATTCATATGTTTTCAAATAAAAAATAAATATTTAAATGAATAATGATATATGATTTTAATTGAAAAACTGGTATTAATTTCAATACATTTCCAAGCGTTGTTATCATAGCCCAAATAACTTCATATTATTTGATTTTAGTAGTTCATCCATATTTGTTTTTTATTGGCTCAACGCAACTACGTAAACGCAAGAGATGGACAATGTGCATCTCCTCCCGACAAGCGGTTCTGACATACGATTGTGTTTTTGTAAGCTATTGTAGACAAACAAACCTACGTTATTGCGTAGTTGCGAGTCGGACAAGCGGGTGCGTCTGGTTGTAGACGGGCCAATTGAACAATTTTGCTGGTATTTAAAAGCTGAGGTCTCCCATAATTTTTATTAATTTTTTTTTTATAATATGGCAATGTAGTAGCTTTATCAAACTTATTTTTTTTAACTAGTGCCGGGATCGCAAATCTCTGACGCACATTTCACTGGGAAGCGCGAGAACAATATTTATGGATGTCACGCAAACATTATATAGTAGTGCCAAAATCAAAAAAATAAAAGTAAACAATAGATAAAACCTTTTTCCCAATTTTGTATAATTTTTTGAAAGTTGATACTATTTTGACAGGACATTCAATTTCATGTCACATATTGAATTTTAATGTTATTATTATTATTATTATTAGCACCGCGTCTTACTCCCCGTTCGGGTTATACGCACTTACGCTAATGTGTAATGGTAGGGTGATTGTGAGATGAAATGGAGGACCTACAGTTTAACGTGGGATCCGAACCACGGTGGAGGCCTGGCATTCCCCCACATCCACAAGATGTCTTGTCAGAGGTGAAGGAAGGGTTTGGTGATCAGATAAATCTGTGCCGGGACCGAGGATTGAACCCCGGCCGCCAGCATAGAAGTCTGACACCTTACCCCCTAGACCACCAGGTCACAGAATTTTTTGAAGTCAACGGTTATGAATCGTCTTAGCTCGTAGTGCATCATGCGTGCTGTCTAAAAGACAACTGAACTGAACATAAATACCTTGACTGGCAAACACATCACCACCAAATTTTCTCCATCCTTTGGCAGAGTCATTTAAAAAAAAATGCCTCCATATTATTATATATTTCCACCGTTTATCTTCCTTTACATGCATGCTTCATCTTTATCATTCTCTTTGGTATTCTTTCACTCTCCATCCTTCATTACATTATGTTTTAGTATAAAAATCAACATTGGTTGTTGCGTGGTCTAACACTTCAGAGTGTTTTAGGGGGTGTTTTTTTAAAATCATAAATGGATTTATACTCTTCTTCCACAAATATTCTGACACATTTTCTTTATAGATGGTACTATCTTCGTCCCTAACGTAGTTCTTGTATATGTTTAACCAGAATGTTTATTAAAGCATGGCAGGGTAAAAAAATGTGTGTAATAAACTGGCTTATTAAACTACTTACGTGTGCTCTATTTTTTGCAGTTAAAAAGTTTGTTGTTTGATGTACAACCCAAAATGGAGGACAGCTTCTCTAATGAAGCGCAGCAAATTTCTGAAATTTTTATTAAACAAGAGATTAAATCAGAACCTGAGGTAATATTATATTTTTTTTATTAAAAATTAGTATCTCTGGTAAACTTCGTACAAATGAACTTAATTTAAGAAAACAACCACTTACACAGCAATCCTCAATAGACCTGGGCAATATATTGATATATCCTGAAATGTTGATTTAACGTTTACATTGATACACTGATCATACGATATTTTATGTGGCGATAATTCGTTTACCACAAAATATCATATATCACAGTATATTTTGCATTGTGGCACACAATGTATCATAAAAGACAACACAGCACGGTGCACGATGCATCGTAGTGGACAATACATTCTGGTAGATGATGCATCGTGTCTCACCCTTTATTACGAAAGGTGGTGCATCATGATAGATGCAATATCACGGGGGATTATACATCATGATAGATGAAAGGTTCAAAACCTGGGTTCTGCAATAAATCGTGTAAGTGTCTGCAAAAAAATCTAAATGTTAAGGTTTTTTTTATATCTAGGTTCATATTCTATCAAAAATATTAACAATTTACTTTAACAGCTTTTTTTCCTCTCACATGACTGTTTGATTAAACTTAATTTTCTTATATTATTATTATGAAATGGGTTACTGGTACCGTACGTAGATTAATAGAAATGTTTGTCAAGTTTTTTTTAATTTCACCTAGTAGGGTAGGGGATCTTTGGATGGAGCCAAAGCAAATTATTATTGGGTAATGCAGTGTACTGGCCACCAATTATTTGATTTTGATTCAGCTTACAATCATGGTTTATTTGATTGAGTGATGGCATTTTTTCTATACCCATGCTTGTTGTAGATAAATACTTTCAATTTGAATTAATCCAAAACAATTGTTAATATAAACTAATAACAAGTGAAGATTTTCAAACACATCATTGATTTGTAAGATTAATCACGATGTCTCGTCACTGTCGAAATCGTCCCACCGCTGTTAGATGTTGATTGCTAGGTGAAAGGTCAAATAGATATTTTCGTGACCTACATGCTAAATAGTTGTTTACCGAGTTTCTTGAATTAGCATTTGCTCGGCAGTGGGAGTGGTTAGTGGTTACTCACTTCTTATCTCATAACCACCATATAGAATGATGCTGCCCTAAGGCCTTTGTTACAAATAGATTAAACAATCGTGTATTTTGGGATGGGACAAAAAAATACCGTGTCATTGGTGTTGTTTGTTTTAAACAACTACGGCAATCAGTTCCCAACGGGAAAATCATTATAAATTGCGTACAAGTTTTATTAATATTTTAAAGGTCCAGTATTTTAGGATTCAACAAATAATGGGTGCCATAACCACATTTTTTTCCCTTCAATAATAATCATTCTTATTTTTATGTTGTTGTTTTTTTGTTATTGCTATTTTGAAAATATAAGCTTAGCAAAGATTTTTCTCGCGTAAATGTTTATTCCAGCCAGCAAATTCTAGAAACTTATTTTTTATTGAACTTAGGTAAATGTCTGTAAACAAACAAAATATCCCCCTTCCATGTTATTTTATTTCCTGTCCCTCCCTTTCTCCTCCTTGGCTGATCATAACCATGACGAAAAAAAAAAAATTAAATATATAATTGTTATTTATCTATAAACCTCTAGCTCTGAAGTGTTACCCTACAATATAATAATCCAAAATACTGACCTTTTAAAATAAAAATCTTAATTTCATTTCCAAGATAAATGTGTACCATCAAGATTTTTTTTTTCCCCTCTAGGCCGAGATGCATCCTCCAGAATTTGTAAACATGGCAATTAAAACTGAAATACCTGAAAGATATGAGCCAGAATCTGTGAGTGGCTCACCTTCGTTCGAGGACAATCATGAGGTACATTATACAAAAATAAAAGAGGGTTGATATGCATCCATAAAAATTTTGTGAAGTTATTTAAAAATTACTAAAATTATTTAGAAATGTTCGCGAATTATTATTATTATTATTATTATTATTATTATTATTATTATTATTAGCGCCGCGTCTTACTACCCGTTCGGGTTATAAGCACTTACGCTAATGTGTAACGGTAGGGTGATTGTGAGATGAAATGGAGGACCTACAGTTTAACGTGGGATCTGAACCACGGTGGAGGCCTGGCATTCCCCACATTCACAAGATGTCATGTCAGAGGCGAAGGAAGGGTTTGGTAATCAGATAAATCTGTGCCGGGACCGGGGATTGAACCCCGGCCGCCAGCACAGAAGTCTGACACCTTACCCTCCTAGACCGCCAGGTCACCGACTCGCGAATTATTAAGAGTTTGAGCTAACTGTCAATGTTATTGTCATGATAATGTGGCAGGGATGACAAAGGTTGAATTTATAGGAAGTGTAACCACATTTGTTTGTTGGGAAAGGGGAAAACTTCATAAAACAATAAAAAAATCCCTCAGACTATAAAGGAATTTTCAAGCCAAAATAACGAGAAGGAAAGGGAAATAAATAAAATGGTTTTCAATTTTAAAAAAATTTGCTTTAAAATGTCTACAAAAACTTGTAAAAAACAACATCTGTTAACAGATTGCTACATATGACGTTAATTTTACTGTTTTGTTTTCTCTGCGGTTAATCCATTTGGTTGACCGGGTTAGAGAAGGAGATCTTTCGCTCTGTCATGCTTAGTATTGTAGCCATAGCAACCAAATATTTATTTGACCAAAATAAAATCCTTCTGTTTTACTGTCGTGTCAAAACATTATCTGGTTTATCAACAGTCACACACTTTTAGGCGTAATTCACACAATAGACCTACCATTGATATCTCGGTACAATGCTGGCGTTCCAATTCCGGCCAAGTGTTACTAAAGGTGGGTTTTAATAGATAGGTTTTCAACCACTCTTCGAGCAAATACAAGTACATATCCTCTATATATAGCCTTCCTTTTCCCTACCTCATTAGTGTAAGTATGTGGACAGAAAGACCGAACGAAACTAAATTAATTTACATTCAAGAAATATTAATGGTAAAAAAATATATTATTATATAACATTTCTAACAACGATCCTCCTAAATATTCTCCTATGTACTTATTTTTAATTTCAGGTTCATTATGAGAAAACATCTCTCGCTAACAGCCCTATTAAGTCGGAAGTTTCTGATAACGACATAATAACGGGTCTGCCATCTTGTAGTTTGCCTCCCATCTTTGAAGACAACAAGGTACTGTGGTGGTTCTTGGTTAGAATAATATTCTGTCAAAGTTTGTTTGCTCAACTGTTTAATGTGAAAATCAGGTTGTTCAGCGACCTGGAAAACAGGGGAATCTCAGGGAATTTGCTTGGTCGGGGAAAAGTCGATGAATCTCATTAATTTCTGAAATTTTCACATATTCACTAAAAAAAA
>CABEEJ010002430.1:0-70152 GCA_901482245.1 Timema douglasi
GTGAAGGAAGGGTTTGGTAATCAGATAAATCTGTGCTGGGACCGAGGATTGAACCCCGGCCGCCAGCACAGAAGTCTGACACCTTAACCCCTAGACAGCCAGGTCACCACACACCGTAAATAGGCTAACGAAGGTTGAAATGAGCCCCAATTGATGAACGTTGAACACTTGCCGGATGATGTATTAATGCATGTGACTGTTGCATATATTTTAAAGCGAAACAAATCAGCAAACGTTTTCCAACTTCATGAGGATAGTTGCAGCACATAGGAAGAGTTAATATGGTCGAATTAGTACAACCTGACTTTAATTTCGATGTCCTCTTTGATGGTGAGATTAGTTTTAAGAGCAGTTAAATGGATATGTTCCAGTGTGTACACAGCGTTTTATAGATTCATCTAACAAAAACTAATTAACAACATAGTATGGTGTCAATATCGTAGTTACCTAACACTAGAATAATTCACTTAACATATTAGTCATAGCCACTGTAAATAATATTACTTTTATTTTGAAATTAATTGACCAAAAAGCTTTTATTTTTATGCATACTTATTTTGGTGATGATTACAATATTGATTAATATTCATTGTTATAATTTTAATTTTGAAATAATAAATTATAAGTTCTTAAAACTAATTTGTAATAAATTAAGTCAATTCATGTCTTGTTACTAGCAGTTGTATTATTTTGTTTAGTTAACCCCGTCACGTGCATATGAATTAGTCCTGGTGTACTATTCACATAGTGTTCATCAATAAGTGTAATTCTGCTACCCGCATAACATACCAGTATCTAACAAACCCTGAATTTTAACTAGGTTACGATCTGATAAAGGTACACTCTTTGGTTTTATGATGGTAGATACACGGAGGCATATGACTGATTACATACCTTTGCAGCTATCGCAATAGATTATTTTCATATTATTTCATAAAATCAGAAAATGGAGTTTTGACAAAAAAAACTTTCTCTAGACCCCTTGAAGAGAGAAGCGCCATGAACGTAAAGAAAAAGAAAATTAAACCAAAGTTTTTATAAATGTCGACGTTTCACGACTACCTCAAACAGAAAAGGTGCTTTTTTGCGATGCCGTCTATCTGTATTTCAGCCTGGAGCTGAAACCATTTACCAATTGGGCTACCAATTTGTATCTAGAATTTTTATAAGGTTCCCCCGAGTTTTTGGAATTAGATATCCAACCCTAAAATTAAGGTTAGTTTACTTAAGGGTAAAAACAAAACAAAATACGTTTATTCAATATTGGCTCAAATTATTTTGATTAAAATTTGTATCTAGGGACTGTTTGACATTACAAACAAGATGGCGCATTTCGTTTTTTCCAGGAAAATGACTTTGAGGATACTTTATATAAGCAGATATCTCCAATTCGAGTCAGATCCCCGAAACTCTTTGAGAAACAAAATAACTTATCATTGCTAAGTTGTAGTAGTATCAAAAATATAAAACTTTTATTTGAAATAGTTAGTATAAACGCTATAGTTTTCTGGGCTATTGGCCAACATATTTTTAAAATTATTCAACTATTTCTATCCTATCCTTTATGATGAGAAAATTTATTATTTATCTTTTATATAATAATTTGTTGAATATATTGTAGTGTTCGTTAGTATTTTAATTTTTAATTTGGATGTTTGAGGTCCCTCAGCCCCTGGGAGTTCGGGCACCTGGATGGCCATGCGTGCCATGCGTGCCATGGTAATGTATGCATGCATGCTTCTTCGCTAATACACAGACGTAACTGAACTGTGTATCTTCTGATATAGCGGGTATATAAAGTCCTTGTCTCTTTTGACCTACATAATATTGGTTTGAGAAAGAAATCAAAATTTAAGTTTTAAAATGGGTAATTCGATAAATAACTTGTTATAATATGTCACAAACCGCTTAAATGGATCATTATATAAATATGTTGATGATGTTATCAAAACATTTATCTGTCGGGATATAGTAGTATATATAGTTTGGTGTTCTTATACGACTGTGTTGCAACTAAGATGTGAAAGTAGGTCAACCCAAAATAGATTAGTTAGTTCAAATTCATTGGGGTATTGAAATCAGGATATTAAAGTATCTTGATTTGCGAGTACCGTCACTTTACACCATTAAGAAAAGCTGTCGCAATACATGAGATTAATTACCTATCGATGGTTTTCCACTTTCTGAATGTGGTGACCTACATACCGAGGATATTGACGTCAATACAGTTTTTAAAACGATGTCGCAACATAGATTTGGTGCGCACAAGGAGTGGTGTGGGTGTTGTTATCTAGTGAAATATTTTATTTACGGTACTTATTCCTTTAAATGCCATGCCATAGTGAGTAGGTTACAGCAAATTATTAATATTAGTAACGTTGTAATCACACTGAAATTTATCGGACTCTTAATCAATCTAAAGTACAATTTAAAATCACATGAAGGCCTTCCAAATGAGATTCAGTGGGCAACATGTAGACTATTTAGACGGTGAGATTTTGTCTTTATAATATACGGTTTCAGAACTGCAGCCAATGAAGATGTCACTGAACCCAATAAAAAAAACTGTTTACGTGTGGAGGTGTAGAGATGGTACCACCACACACGTTAATTATGAGCTTGAATTAATAAGAAGAGAAAAATAAAGCCAGAATCACGTTGACTTAACAGCTAACCGGTCGCGACAATACCGTTATTAGCAACAAATATTAGCATACGTTACAACAGACTACAACAACGACCAGAAATAAGAGTAAAAACCGCTAGCTGCTTCAACAAATGTCATCAAAGTTATCATTACCTATTTAGTAGATATTTTTTTAAGATCAAAAAATCTATGAACAAGCTACAGCATTTTATTTTTGACAGTGATATTACATCTACAATTAAATTAGCTGTAATTATGATTAATCAAACACACTGTGGATTGTGTGAAGGCCAGACATCTTTTTTGCCAAATACACTTGAAATTACTATTAATTCCTGCTAATTCCAGTCCCCTAATATTATAATTATTGCTCATAATTCCTGTTCCTGCTGCATATTATTAGATTCATTATTAATTCATACTCTTTCCTGTTGATTATACTTAAACTTAGTGCTCATTATTTTTAAATTTTCCATCCGCTATTATCGGAATAACTTTTCATTCCTATTTGTTACATTTGTATTCTATAACAATAAAATGTTCATTAGTGTTGGTTAATTGAGTGAAGGGATCATTAATCTAAAATATTCAAGAAAGGAAAAACTAATTTAATCAATATATTTATTTTAATAAAGCATACGACATTGTACAATAAAATGTTGAAATAAAATATTTGATATTTAAACACTAATACTAAAATTAATTTTCATTTGTTTGAAGTATTTAACACGCACTTTCAGAACAAACTGATTATATCAGCACACGACTTATAAGCTAACTTAAGTCTGGAAACCGTTATTTCATCAATATGAAAGGATAAACTCAAGTTGCATCAATGATAACTTTTTCGGCCTTTCCAGGAATCGATCCCGGGACCCTTTGCTCAGTAGACAGACACACTACTGACCGAGCTAAGGTGTCAGACAATACTAAAATAAAATACTATTGTAAAGAATATAGTATTTGTATAAGGAACCAACTATTTCCTTGTGACGTTCCGTAATGTTCGGAATAAGGAGTTTTTTTCAAAATGAGCGATTTTAAGAAGAGGACATTTGTCTTTACATTTTAATGAAATATCCTAATACATACTTTACTTAGGGCTAAATGTGAGAAAGTAGTAAATACACATGGATATGCAGGGGAGGTATTTGAAGGGTGTAGTAGATTAATGATAGTCAGTGGCTAATACAGAAAATAATACATGAAAGGCACTCTAATTATATTGCTATTAATCATTCTAATTATTATTTTTTGTAGCGAGAGTGAATTTAAACGATTGCTGTATATTTTCCGAAAATCTAGAGAGGGTAACTTGCCCTGGTTGTCTATCTTGAATCTAGCACTGGCCTGTAGTATAAATTAGTATGGTTTTAGGGCTATTGAGAGGCTGGTAAGCTCATTCCTGTTGCTAATACCTGTAATCTTCCATCTAACAGCTCCATTAACGTAGCTTGTCTTCCTACCCTCAATATTACCAACACCGACCATGTTTTTATTACATCAATTCTACTAATGTTTACTACTTTTTCCTCTCACTTGAAGGCACTGTCCTACGCGAGCGGNACGCGAGCGGTTCAGCACGGAGCAGCTTGGTCCACTGAGGATAACACAAGGAACGAATTGATAAAGAGTTCAATTTCCAATTCAAGTTCCACGTTGTTGTACTTTGTCAGTCTTAGGGAGTAAATCAAGAAAGTTTAATTGTGTAGATAATTTAAATAAGATCAAAGATTAAGATTTAATACAAATAATATTTACTCACAAAGGGAACCTGCAGTTGAATTTCACTAATCATGTAAATTATTGAATGAGTGTTGAAAAATTTGAGCCACTTTTTTTTTTGAAAGTATTTGTTGTAAATAACTTCTATTTGTTTTATGTGCGGGCAAGCAGTTATGACAATACTAAATATAGCTACTAAAACACAGGCTTGCTTGGTGGTGCGTCTGCGTCCACACTGCTCTCGAAGAAATGTGAATGCAGACGCAATGTAGAGACGCTGGACGCGCACTCTGGTCGCCAGTCGCAGTAGCCTTGAAGGAACTGGACACATAACAAACTATGGAAACCAGTCCAGTCGCTGGTTGCAGACACGAGACGCGCCGAGGGAATCGAACCTTAAATTTACTTGGATACTTCCTAACTTTATATAAATGCAGTACGGTTGTTTTGGCTTTTAATATTCCAAACAATAATTTTGTTTATTACTCCATCTATAGCTTTTTTTAGCACCGCACCTTACTAGCCATTCAGGCTATACGTTTATGTACTAGCTACACTAATATTATTAGGAATAATGAAGGCTTAATTTAGAGGAAGTGTATCCACATTTGCGTGGAGATAGAATGAGGCATAATTTATCAAAACACTCGGTACACCCTACCGGGATTGGACCTTGATCTCTTCGTCATCTGCAGTCTAGTTTATTGCGAGATTAGCGCCTTAGATCATGTGGCCACCCAAGTGGGTTCCACCGATTACTAATTTAGCTAATTATACCATTATAGTAACAAATATAAAAACATAAATCTACCCTATAAAATTTAAAATGCTAAACACCTGAAGTGAATGCTTGTAACAACAGCTGTAAATGAACCGCGCGATTGGCGTGAAATTATCAAAATATCTTATCTCGTAAACTGATTGGAGTTCAACTGAATCGATCTTTATTGCTCTTTACATAGCTTCGCCTTTCCACAGGACATTCAGGGCATGAATTATAGCTGTAGAGGCCCCGTAGCTGTAACAAATTTGAGGCCCTAACATTAGTAGGCCTAAGTATTTTTCTTTTCAACGTTTCAATATTAAATTGTTTTCTTCACAAACATTTAAAAAAATTCAATGTTAAAGCTATTATTTAAAGAATGAATTTTTGTCATAATAAATTTAATTGGTTCAAAACAAAAGATGTATTTTTCATTTTGTTTGTTTTTAGTTAATCTTGATAAGGACAGAAAACGATGTCAAAAATGCAAGTATTTTTATTTTTCCTTAAATCTGGCCCTAATGACGTATATGGACTATCCAAACAGTGAATTTTATATTTTCGTTTTACCCACCACCAACCGAACTGTTAACGTTTGATCTTTCACGTAGGACAGCGCCTTGCTAACTTCATTAAAAAGTAGTAGGCCTACTACCAACACTTGCTCTATTCCCCCAGAGAAGCGTGTACCCTGAACGCCTTGAGTTGGACAGCCTGGTTAAGACCCGCTTGACTGCAACTCTTAAAGCTCCCATTAACTCCTGGTGCTACAACGGTGGACTTGCCGAGAGCAGAAACTCTGCCTCCAAGATCGCAACAGGTTGGGAAAATTGACACGTAGCCGATAAAGTTTTCAAATGATATGTGTGAAAGATAGAAAGATTAAAAAAAAATTAAATCAAACATTATAACATATTTTACTACAGCCATGCCGTAAAAGTTTATTTTATTTACAAAACAAATACTCTCACTTAGGTGCATGTGTGTAATGTAGTTTTAAACACAAGTGTTTCAAGAAAATAATACAAATAGGTTATTTATTACTGTAAAAGTGTACATGTAACAATAGTGGTTTGTATATTAAAAATATTTAGTCAAGCCATTAAGCATAAAATGAACAATTTTTTTAGTACACTTTTATAATAACTACACAATTATTTTAGCACCACGTCTTACTACCCGTTTGGGTTATACTCCTATATACTAATTGCACTAATTGGCTAGGAATAAGTAATGCTTCATTTAGAGGAAATGTACCCACATTTCGTGGAGGGATTAATGGTTTAATTGTATAACCACCTTTAATCTTCATAAGCGTGCGTAGGGTGTGACTGTGGCTGATGGGGATGCTAGTCAAAAGACGAAGAGGGTAGGATCAATGCCCCCTTCCCCTTAGAAACTGTTTGAATATTTTATTTAACAATTGGGTGACCTGGCGGTCTAGGGGTAAGGTGTCAGACTTCTATGCTGGCGGCCGGGGTTCAATCCTCGGTCCCGGCAAAGATTTATCTGATTACCAAACCCTTCCTTCACCTCTGACAAGACATCTTGTGAATGTGGGGAATGCCAGGCCTCCACCGTGGTTCGGATTCCACGTTAAACTGTAGGTCCTCCATTTCATCTCACAATCACCCTACCATTACACATTAGCGTAAGTGCGTATAACCCGAACGGTTAGTAAGACGTGGTGCTAATAATAATAATAATATTTAACAATTACAATAAATAAAGAACAAGAAAGAACCAACGTTTTATTTTACAACATTATTCTTTGTAAAACATAAATTATAAATGCTTCTTGCAGTTTTCTTATCGGAGTCGAAGGAGGAAGTTCGGTCGCAGCCAGAAGTCCCACTGTTATCAGCAGCATCTTTGGAACAAGGAAGCTGTGAAGGGGAATTTGCAACCAGCGCTATCTGTCGGAGTGGAAGCTCTAATAGTTCGGTGTAAGTTGTATACCGTCAAACCTCCCTTAAAGGAGTTCATCGCTAGAAACTTCATAGTAATATACATACATTAACTTATGCTTTTAGCTCAAGTTTTAAATCTTTAAAATGACGTATACCTCACAAATATTGTATAACACTTAAATACACTTTAAAATGAGTTTGTTTTTCTTACAAGTAGGTATAAACATTGCTTCAGCGTAAACATATCGTTTAGTTTTCTTTATATGGTGATATCAACAGTTTTTGAATACCTGTCATGAGCATTGTGGCTTTAGATTGCAAACTTTTTGAATGAAAAGAAAAAGTTGTCATTAAATTTCAGGACAACCTTAACAGATATTCAAGAATTATTTATATCACCATATGAAGAAAATTAAACTCAAATTTTGTATTAAAGCAGTATTTATTTGGACACAAAAAAAAGTTTGTTATAAAATCTGAAAAAAAAACAACACTTATCTTTTATTGCGTCCCCTAAATAACTCACTTTAAGAAATAAAATTAAAGTATGTATATATCATCTGGTTAAATTTTGGAGAATATCTGACCTAGGGATTATTAGTTTGTACATTAGTTTTTATAATTCAGGGAAATTACATAATTGTTTAAGATGTTTTGTTAACATCGATTAATATTATTTTAAGTTCAGGTTGATTAATGTTAATCTATATACGCACAGTACTTAATAATCATGCACGGAGATAAAAGAGAAATA
Source organism: Timema douglasi (assembly GCA_901482245.1). NCBI lineage: Eukaryota > Metazoa > Arthropoda > Insecta > Phasmatodea > Timematidae > Timema > Timema douglasi. Next base: position 7,800 of record CABEEJ010002430.1, read on the forward strand.
AAACTTTTCAAAAACATTTAGGCTTTAGAGAGGCGCATCATGGCCACTAAATGAGTCATATTTTCCACCACACTGTTACTGTACTGTTATAAACCTATTTGGACAAAATTTAGTATAACTTCAGAGCTAAGCAGCACTAAATAGAAGGTTTGTTATCAGAAAAGATGCTGCCTTATTTCACACAGAAGTACGTCCGTTTTCTCACAATGAATACAGCTGTTACTAGACAATTTGAACAAAACTTGGGCAAACAACCTGATCAGGTAGTATGACTTAATGCTAAAAAAAATATTGGTACACAGATGCTAAAGGGAATATTTTCCACCTTCAGTTTGTTTGTGTATATATAAAATATAAAGGTCAATCAAGGAGTCAGGTTCTTCACCACGTCAGCTGTTACAAACTGATATAGATATAATTTGGTACAACTATAAGGGACCTCAAATGGAAAGTTTATAAAAAAATAGAGACTTCACATCTCTCATCAAGGTCAGTCATTTCTAAAATGTCAGTAAATTTTCCTAGTGGAACTGTAGCCCCTTTCAACATTAACAAATGCAATCTAAATAGGCCCATTGTTTCAGTTCTCGTAGCTAAATTGAATACCTGCCTAAACTTTATGTGAGTCAAAACTCGAAACTAAAGGGAAAACCATTGATTGCACTTTTTATTTACTTTTAGCACCGTGTCTTACTACCTGTTCTGGTTTTACACCTTGATTGTATTGAAATGTAAAATATTAAAGATTAATTTCCTAAAGTTCATGGTGTAATTGGTGGTTTCCGAAGTATTTGACTGGAGCACTCCGATAAGCTAGATTGCTCCCTCGATACCCGCTAGAATTTTCTGGCCCCAAGAGCAACTTATGTCAAGTTACATAAATGTGAATTTAGCTCGATTGACTTTCTAAAGGAATTTTTCATCAACTTTCACAACCAAATAAACGGAAAATTTCAATTCGAAGTGAATAAAATACAGCATACAGCTTTGTGTTTGCAGCGCTGATGTATTTCATTACTGACTGTCAATATACTCCAGATGTAGCATCCGTGTTCAAGCTGTTTGACCTTTGTATGCTCCAGGTCTGGTTAAATTTTTTTCTCTCCATAAAGCAAAGTTAGGCCAACAACATTGAAGGAAAAGTTGATAGATCATATTACCGGACTTGAAGCTGAAAAAGACGAGATATTATTTTAGCTTTTAATGAAGACATGGGTGAAGATATTCACAAAGCAGTTTCTTTTACATTCAACCTATTAATTTGGAGAGCATAATTTCGTAACTGACTATGAATTTGATGGAATACTGAAACTAAACCTAATGCAAGTATACACTGTAAGATTTGTGATCTTATTTTATAATATAACCAGCAATCACCTTGACATTGCTGAGGTGCGGAAGCATTTTTTCACTAAAGATCAGAGAACACTAAACCCTTGATCAACATATAAGACGGGCAGAGTTTCAGGGCGATTTTATCTCGGGTCAGTGTTAGGTTTCAAGCCCACAGATTACAGATCCTGAGTCCTGGGGGTGTCAACGGAAATATGTATTTTGCCGACAGTTTTTGACCAGTTCTCCTCAAGCTTCCTTGGCATGCCATGAACTTGTTTCCTTCAAATGACATGTTGTCTGTGGCAGGAAATATTCATGTACTCGTGAAGATCTTAAATGTACTACCGGTAGCTTATGCTAATGCGATGGATGCTGCTATTAAGATGACAATGATTGAGCCTTTTCCGTACTTTTATCTTGTAAAGGACCTTAATTTATTCTTTATTGTAGGAACGTTTTCTTGTGAGAAGTATAACAACATAGTATGCTATTAAAATACTTTTATTTTAATTAATAGCCTCAATAATAATTACTCTCTTAGTTTTGGACCTATTAATTAATATATAACCCACCTCGGTGGCGTAGTTGGCTAACGCGCTAGCCATGTTGAGCTCGACTGCTGAGGACGGGGAGATCGAGGTTCAAATATCGGTCGGGTGAACTGGGGAAGGTTCTCCTAAATGGTTTTCCACTCTCCCTCCACGCAAATGCGGGTTCACTTCCTCTAAGTCAACCTTCCCAATTCCTAATCCATTATCGTAATTAGTGCTTAAAGCGTATAACCCGAACGGGTAGTAAGACGCGGTGCTAAATAAAAAATAATATATATATAGGATTTAAGTTATCATAAAAATACAATCAACATAATTTAGCAAACGCAACTGATTATTATATTACGTACACATTAACGTATATTATGTATATTTAAATAATTTGATAGATTGTCGTGTTTTCCTTCAGATTAAAATAATGCTTGAGGTCCAGCTACAGTGTGTATTTATGTTGTATTATATAGCCTGTAGTTTGTTTTATGTACCAATATGTAGCCTTCAGTTTGTGTTTATGTATTATTATGTAGGCTGCAGTTTGTGTTGATTTAGTATGTTGTAATCTGCAGTTTGCGAGCTGAAGGCCACCTGTTCATTCACCAGCGTATCCGCTATTTGGTACAAGCCTTTACGGAGAGAGCTCAGAGGATCAGGCGGCGCCTAGAGCAGCCTCCGACGCCGTCCACCGTGAGTAGCGAACCAGGAGACAGCAATGACACTCGCACCCCTCCTCCCTTCCACAGGACCCATCTGTTTAGGAGAGAGTCTCGAGAGTCATCAGTCTGCAGAACATTCTGGACGAGGGTCAAGGACAACCTCAGCTGTGGGCCCGTCATAGATCCAGAGAGTGAGTGCTATATGATTTCTTAAAACTATTATTTTTATATTGGTTGTTAGTGATGCGAATTGCATTGATGAGATATAATATAGTAGCAGTCCTACTTTCATAGACTTGAGTTTTTTTTAGAAAGTCAAATTTGTTGTCAAATCACTTTCAAAAATCACTGAACAATATGTCATGATTCATTAATATAAATTACGTTATTTAAATGTCTAAAGCGTAGCCATTTTGTTCGCGAGACTGTAAAATTTAGATAGAGATTGATAATAAGGCTAAGTACCATCTTAGTAAATGGTACGTAAGTAATTTATTTTAATGAAGCCAAGATATGATAGCCCACTTCAGTGGCCACATGGTTTAAGGTACTACTATTGCAATGGACTAGACTGCTGATGACTGGGAGATCGTGGTTCTATCCCGGTTGGGTGTACTGAGGGTGGTTTTTCCTAAATTGTTTCTCCCCCTCTCTTTCCATTCAAATGCGAGTATACTTCCCCTAAATTCAACTTTCCTAGCACATAGCCTATTAGTGTATTTAGTACATAAGCATATAACTCGAATGGTAAGTAAGACGTGGTGCTAAATAAAAGATATAATAATGAATGTGTAACGAGCTACAAGTAACAAGCTCGATCAAATGGGAGAATACTCACCCTCTGCCATGTTGAACTCTAACTCCGGAGCACATGTTCCACGACCTCCTTTCCCTAACACACAATTCCACGGACTAGATGCAGATATGATTCGACTGTTTGCTCATGAAGGAAGCCACGCCCAGAAAGAACATGCGATGGCAACTCCGCGCCGCTAGTCTTCGAGTCCGCCGTCTAGACGCTTCCAGCAGTTGCTACTAATTCTTGAAGTCTCCGTGATTCTTCCCAGAACTGTTGTGTTTCCACCATTCCTCTCCATTCCCCACCCTTTTCCCCCCTCTCTTTGTGGGCATGTCATGGTTACGTGCTTGCTATATATTGTGGTGGTTCGTTTATATCATCACTCATAGTATCACTGGCTTACTAAGGTGAGAGCGCAGAATTAAGCTTAGACTTAATTATACCATTCAAAATTCTATTTCGGCTTAAAATGGGGGAGATCTCTTCAAAGTTATTGGTTCTGACTTATAAAATATAATTCTTAACCTTAGGATGGGTTTATTTGGGGTTGCAACGTGGTTAATTTGTAGCCACGGATTATTTCTATTTGATTGTTTGGGGAAATCTTTGTTCATAAGTGAACTTTCTTTCTATTCCCGTCACCAGTCAGCTAACTTAAGAGTCGTGCTCTAACCGCCCTTTTTGTTTAATCATTTGAATCTTTATCAAATGGATATATTTCAGTGATGCTAACTTTGACTGCATTTTTTATCTTTTATTATATAGGGAGCATTCACTTGTTTTTATTTTATTATTATTTAGCAGCGCGTCTTGTTATCCGTTCGGGTTATACGCTTTAAGTACTAATTACGCTAATGGATTAGGAATTGGTATGGTTGAATTAGAGGAAGTGAACCCGCATTTGCGTGGAGGGAGAGTGGAAAACCATTTAGGAAAAACCACCCCCAGTTCACCCAACCGAGATTCGCACCTTGATCTCCCCGTCCTCAGCAGTCGAGCTCAACTCGACTAGCGCGTTAGCCAACTACGCCACTGAGACGGGTCATTTACTTGTTGTATGTAACTATGGTTACCTTGGCCGCCTTGAGCGGTACAAAAGGAAGATGGCCGTCGAAAATTTGTATGGGTTTTGGTATGAGTCTAGCTCTATGGGATTCATTGCTAGACGTGGTACTTAATTTGACTCTTGATTATATTTAATATAAGATGCGTGCTAGCTTATTTGAGGTTGTAAGACATCCTCTTGATCCTGTATTGTATTTCACACTGCTCTATTGCGTTGTTGGACAGAGCGTTAGCTAAGGAGGGAGGAACATTTTATTATAAATTTATTATATGATCTGTGGATCCTTGTCATTTCTGTACCTGGGGTATTTACGCAATTATTTACGGGCTCGATTGATATTATTGTATTTACATTAGAGTGCTCTGAAATATATATATATATATAGAGGAAGTGAACCCGCATTTGCGTGGAGGGAGAGTGGAAAACCATTTAGGAAAAACCACCCCCAGTTCACCCAACCGAGATTCGCACCTTGATCTCCCCGTCCTCAGCAGTCGAGCTCAACTCGACTAGCGCGTTAGCCAACTACGCCACTGAGACGGGTCATTTACTTGTTGTATGTAACTATGGTTACCTTGGCCGCCTTGAGCGGTACAAAAGGAAGATGGCCGTCGAAAATTTGTATGGGTTTTGGTATGAGTCTAGCTCTATGGGATTCATTGCTAGACGTGGTACTTAATTTGACTCTTGATTATATTTAATATAAGATGCGTGCTAGCTTATTTGAGGTTGTAAGACATCCTCTTGATCCTGTATTGTATTTCACACTGCTCTATTGCGTTGTTGGACAGAGCGTTAGCTAAGGAGGGAGGAACATTTTATTATAAATTTATTATATGATCTGTGGATCCTTGTCATTTCTGTACCTGGGGTATTTACGCAATTATTTACGGGCTCGATTGATATTATTGTATTTACATTAGAGTGCTCTGAAATATATATATATATAGTATTATAAAGCCTTTGTGCAATATTAATATCCTTATCTTTGGGTTGTCTAGTGAGCTTCGTGTGTTTAAGGCGTCTTCTCATTTATTATGGCTAACTGATGTATACTTATGCGGATGCCTTATTTAATATTAAAATCTTTCACTTTAAAGTTTAGTATATTTTCATATAAATGGAAGGTTATCACTTTAAACCTTAGTCTATTTTCATATTTTCTTACTTGTTGGTTCTTGACATAGCTTACATGGAAATTTGGAGTAGGTCTCATACTTAGTAGTTAGCCTGTGACGCTTAGAACAATAGCGTGTTGTTATATATGGGATATTGAAATATTTGACCATTTGATTGATTTTCACCTATATTTCAACAACCTTCACACCTCCAAGCATTAAATCTGAAGGTTTTTTTTTTCTCTTGGTGGATTTATTTTTCTACCCATGAACTTTTCCCACAAAATAAATAAAACATGATATTGTGACCATTCTTCTTTAATTATATTATTATTATAAATGCGTCTTACTACACGTTCGCGTTATACGCACTTACGCTAATGTGTAATGGTAGGGTGATTATGAGATGAAATGGAGGGCTACATTTTAACGTGGAATCCAAACCACGATGGTGGCCTGGCATTACAAACAGTCACAAGTTGTGATTAATACACGTCTTGTCAGAGGTGAAAGAAGGGTTTGGCAATCAGATAAATCTCTGTTGGGACCTAGGATTGAACCCCGGACCCCCAACACAGAAGTCCGACACCTTACCACTAGACCGCCACGTCACTTGCTTTAATTATAGATGGATGATCTGGCACAACATGCCAACCTACTCTTTAGCCATTTGGTTTGGTTATTCTATATCATGTCCACCCTCATTCAAAATCAGTATATATTTTTTAAGTAGACTTTAGTCTCAGCATTGATCTAGAACGCATACAAAAATCTAATGTTTCATCACTAGCTCAATCTGAATAAACTATTTGTAAAATTATTTCAATTTACTCATCACAAATACAATTAAATAAATCGAGCCTTCTTCACCCATCATTCCCATTAACGACTAGAAACAAACCCTGCAAAATAATTTTGTGCATTTTCTACTAAGATATATATGGTGTTGCGCTCAGTCAGATATTTCAAGATTTACTAGCCCTATGCTAACTTACCCCTGTGGCCAACTAGCTCCAGTCTTCCCTAAAATCTAAGTATCAATCACTGTACGCGGTTCATTAGAATCTGCTCGGCAAACCGTTAGACCATTTGAATTCGCCTTTCACACTTTTGACACTAAATGTTACATTCCATGACTTTAGTTAATAGAGGTATTTCAACTGGTATTTCAAAGCTAGAATAAATCCACGTTAGTTATCCTTCGTTTAGCAAAAAGGTAGCAGGCTTACCTTGCCTCGTTCCAATATGATGTATTTTTACATTTATTTGAGATTTTTAACGTCCACTTTCTGAACCAAATGATTATTATCAGAACAAGACGTGTATACTAATTTAAGTCTCTAACAAACACAACGTCCAGCATCCATCGCTGGGAAAGGGGAAACCCAAATTTCCCCAAAGATAATCTTTTTGGCCATGCCGAGAACCAAACCCAGGACCCTTAGCTCAGTAGACAGATATGTCACCGACTGAGATAAGGTATGATGTAATCCGTCAAGGAAGGACTGCTACCTTTCAGGGTAAGCCAAGTATACATTATTTCCTATAATTCCTTATCGACTGACTTATTATGCTTATCAGCTCAATTTTCTCCAATCTAAATATCTGAAACTCGGCATAATTTGAACACTTTTTTTCGTATTTAGTAAAATACCTCTCGTACAAACATTATTTTAACTCAGCATAGGCTGATCTCTTTTTAATTCTTAGCTCAACTATCGCCTGGTCAAACATTCCAGTAACTCACCTTAAAATGGTTTATTATTGCTTATCAATTAAACTGTCTCCCGCCAAGGAATTCCTTCTCTTGTGTTTCGACCGAACTTTTTTTTAAATTATAAATTCATGTGCCTCTGACCCAAATACATTCTATGCAGACGGGACTTCTTATGTGTCCAAATTTTATGTTCCTAATTCTAAACATTCTAAACATTGGACTAGATTATTTTAACGTCTCTATTCTACCTTCTGCAGTCCAAATATTATGGCCATTCCATATAGACAGTCATATTTTGAGTCTAAATTCAACTCTTTTCCTATCCATAAATATATACATTAAGATCTACCTATTTCTACGTTTCATATAAGTTCAGCGCATCGCTAAACCAGTATGATCACATCTATGAAGTGCACTTCAATAATATGAGGCCTCTATTTGCTCTACTACCTGCACAAGTACACTCCTTACACCCTGAAAGGTAGTAGTCCTACCTTAACAGATTACACTATGGCCCTATATTATTAGCTGGATCATAATGGATCCATGTGAGGATAAACGAAGAGTAGATAGATAGCTAATGATCCTCTACTCCACACCTAACAAATGCTTGCTATATTCCTATCTGCTCCTATGCCATTAGTACTTGGTGGGGTTGCTTTGGGGGAGAACTGCGCTTTATCTCAAACATATGCACCCATTTATTTTCATAGGTCACTGGTACGTTGTTTGGATATTCATGGTGACGCTTTGTTTCGTGTACAATTGCTGGGTCATCCCTCTTCGTAGCACCTTCCCCTACCAGACACCAGAGAACGCTAATATGTGGTTCGCTCTTGACTACTCAGCTGACTTTATCTACCTCGTGGACGTGGCTCTAATCAAACCTCGAATATCCCACCTAGAAGACGGATTTTGGGTCACGAAACCATCCACCACCAGGAGAAACTATTTTAGAACTCTTCAGTTCAAGGTAACAAATAATCATTTTCTTAAGGTGGAATGTAAGGGTTCGTGAGAAAAGGCCAGTGTTTCTGCAATTTTTATGCTAATTTTTTTTTGGCCGAAATAAATTAAATATTGCTCCAGTAAAAATAAATAATTTAATTTTCTTCACATGGTGACCTCAATATTTCTTGAATATCTGTCAAGGGTGTCCTGTAATTTAATGATATATTTTTATCTTAAGTTAAAAAGTATCTCGTCTAATATAGCTATGCTCATGATGGATATTCAGGAACTGTTAATATTAAAATGTGTATAAAATTAAACTCTATGTCTGTGCTGGATAAATATCTCATTTATTTTAGCCAAACAAATGTTTTACCATAAAAACGGCCTTTTCTCGCGTCCCCTTCAACCCCACCTTAAAAAAGATCAGAATATTTTAAAACGCAATGTACTGTATCCTACTTGGAAGATATCAACCGCCTCAAGAAATCTACTACCACCAAAACTAAGTATATAAGCCAGCTACTGTAATATATAATAGAAATTATTACACGATTAAAAATTATATGCAAAATATTACCAATAGTTTTTCTACCTAGTTTATTTGATTTGATATAAATATTTTATACCAAAGAATTCTAGTTTATCACTGGCCAGTTACTCGTAATATTAATTTACCTTTGTATAAATTATTATAAGCATGATTATGTTAAGCTTTAGTTTAAAGAGTATAATTTAAGTTGCCTAAATATCTAACATAGGTGAAACTGTTCTTGTTGATTTCAAGAAAAAAATAAACTTATTAGCTATACATTGCTAATAATAACATCTTCTGCTCATAATAATTAGCGTTACATTTTTTTAATAATGAATTATTTTCAGATGGACGTTTTTTCACTACTACCCTTGGATATACTTTATTTGAAGTTTGGAACTGAAAAACTCATGTTTCGACTCCCTCGAATGTTAAAGGTATAATATAAATAATTAGATTTAATCTAAGTCGGTTTCGATTCTTTTGTCCAGATTGCCACTTTTCAATTGAGTGACATTTTTTGATTATCATTCTTATTATATGAAACTAATGTTTCATGTAGACTTTCCAAACTTGTTTAACATGTGGTACAACTTTAAAAAAAATAATTTAAAACTGTTTCACTACACACCTATTTATAAATAATCTAAACAAAATGGCTACTCTCATTATTTCGGCAATATTACTTTAAGGGCTCCGGTCTTATGCGTAAATTATCATTTTTTTATAATATACCTATCCTAAACTAGTTGAGATATGAAATTACTTTTCATTACAAATATATAGGTCTCTTTATAACACAATTATTTTATTTGAAGCATATTTTTATAAAACCAATAACTTTCAAGCTATACGCAAATATGTATATTTTTTAACTTTTCGAATACAAAATGTAAAGTATTGCAACCGTAAAAAAAATCTAGCCTTAAATGTTGATGGATATCGACGTCTCATCTCCTTCCTAACCCTAAAAAGTGGTCTTTGCAACGCCGCCTGTCTGTGTGTCTGTTTGAACTTAATATTAAGAGTAGTTTAATAAAGGGCGAAAAGAGAAAAAATCTATTTTCTTAAAATCGGCTCTCACGATTTTGATTAAAATTCGTATCTAGTCTTAAGATTATAAATAAACTGGCTATTTTCATTTTCCCGTGAAAATGACTTTTAGGGTACTTTACATAATCAGAAACCTCCGTATCTCCGCAACTATTTGAGATACTAAATAACTTTTCATTGCAAAACTGTAGAACTATTAAAAATTAATAACTTTTAAATGAAATATATTTTTATAAAACCAACAGTTTCTGAGATATTGGCAAATATATTAATACAATTTTGTGAGCTTTAGTTGCAAAAAGTTACTACTTAAGTTTTAACGCAATAATTCTCAAATGCCATAGAGTAATTTTAATATAAGTCTTTCAAAAAGTTTATGTTGTTTTTCCTTGAACCTTTTAGGAGAAATTTTTGTACATCAATGATCTATCTCCATTTTAGACTCAATACTCAATAGTTACATTTTTTATTGGTAAAAATTTATAAATGAGGAATTTAATAGCAATGCGATGGCATGAAGATTTGCAACACCTAATAAAATGTCCAACATTTTAATCGAAATTTGAAATTTTAATACGAAGTGTTGAACCTTGTGTACCCAATATTGATCATTTTTATCGGTCCAAACATACAAATGAGGATATTAATTCTTTAAAAATAAAATTATAAAATTTTAAACCCGGACTCAGAAATGTTTTACATAAATATAGTGCAATTTACACTTGAGTATGTTAGTGTATATTATTTCGTTTCACATATTATATCACGAGCTTTGAGTAAATATCTCAATTTTTAAACAATGTAGCGAGAAAGTCCGTGGGAAGTTCCGTACCATTTATTTATTTAAAAATAATATATTATCCCTTCTTAATAAATTTCAAAATGTGTTTAAAAATAATCAGTGTATATATAATAATCAGTGTTATTATATAAATTTTGAAGATATCTATCAAACGTGACCTTTTCAGATCATATTACTTGACGTATGAATATGTAATAGTAAATCACTTATATTTTTCTCACTGTCATATATAATAAGTCCATTCGTAAGAAAATTGGGGTTGAATAATGTTTCTTTCATTCCAACATTTTTTATTTGCAAATAATCAATTTTAATAATCCTATTTATTGAAAGTAAGAAATATTAATGCAAATTCTAAACATTGTAATTACATTTAGTAATTGTAATTCATAAAATCTAACCTCTCATTTTTTAAATGTTTTAAATAAGATAGTTAATCACCACCATATTTGTGTTGTGTTGTTCAGTTATCAATGATAATCTCTCATTCCTTTTCCCTCCGTAATGAGAATTGTAAAGTATAATACTTTTGGTTTCATATTAGTTATCAAAGGGGCCATATTAATATCCAAAACGAGTCTAGTAAAATATTAACAACTGGAGGGACTAACCCTCTAGCCCCAATAATTTATCCGATAAACACGTCATTATTGGGGCTATGACAAAACTCTAATGCAATAGGCTACGAGGTTCAAAATTATTATATTTTACCAGACACTATCACAACTTTTGTAGAGTTATAAACTTACAAATAATGTTTGTATCAATTCGTTGTCATTTTTATGTTCACGTTTTCAGGTACAAACGTTTTGGGAATGCTATAATCGCCTTGACAGCATGATGCCCTCAGCCTACGTAGTCAGAATGGCGCGTACTCTCACCTACATGCTCTATCTCATACACCTCAACGCATGTGCGTATTACGCTTTCTCCGCGTGGCAAGGTCTTGGTGCTAATGGATGGGTCTTCAGTGGGAAAGGAAGTCCGTTAGTGCTCACCTTTACGTTATACTACTGTTTTATTGAATTACTTTCACTTAGAACGACCTTCATATTAAACATTCTTCAAATGATATCCCTGTCACTCTACCTGATTAGTTAATTTGCTGAAGACTTCCTTTTTAATCATATTATACGTGAAAGAGATTTTATTGTCTGTCATTAACACTCTTAAAACATTAAATAGAAGACACCTTGTTTTTATATAATTTTTTATTTATAAAATCATAAAAGTTTCCTTGCTATTTATCACTGTAGGTCTACTTTATTTATACATTCTTAAGATAAGTAGATTAATATTCATATTTATAATAGGTGTCTGAATACATTAGATAATACATACTTTAAAAAATGCGATATTTTCAGGTACATAAGGTGTTTTTACTTTGCCACGAAAACGGCCACATCCATAGGGAAGAATCCGAAACCTGAAACCGAACAAGAAAGCTTGTTCATGACCTGCAGCTGGCTCATGGGTGTCTTCGTCTTTGCTATCCTCATCGGGCAGGTATGTATATACTTGTAAAAATTAAATATTGAGGATTCTTCGTACTCGTAGTAGACCCTATAGGTAAGATTTCTGAGGTTTTGGGACACACTTTTTTTTATTAAGTTTTACTTATTTATGTTAAGGCGATTATCCCTTTTCATTTGGCGTGGAAATGCAAAGCCATGGGGACAAACGGTTACCTTCAAGAATTTTTATTGTTTAGCAATTTTCTTTTCGGAAACGGTTTATTCAAGAATAGAAGCATGTTGATTTAGTTTTACTTTTTATATNCACATCTCCTCTATGATTTTAACAGTGATCAAATATCGATAAAATTGACATTTTTCAATAGAACATTACTGGCCTCATAACAAAGAATAATAAAATGTAATAATTAATAAACATCAATATATTATCTTAAAAGCGGTGTTGAAAATTTCAACATATCAATTTAGCTCGTTCTCGAGAAAACTGATATTTCCAAGCGTATGATTTTTCCGCAAGACCTGTCAGGTAGCTAGCACCATCTACGGTTTCCATGATCCATCTGTTCTTGTTGGTGTAGAAGGATACTTTGGTCAGTTGTGAAGCCACGCCATGCCTTTCACCCTCCCTCCCACCACCCCACAAAATAGGTTTTAGACTTGCACTAAGCAGGGTCAAGGACCTTAAGCTTTTTTAATGTTACATTATCACAGCTATGAATTAATTATTTTAATTATGATTTGTAACTAGTAAGGTGGAATGGAGGGAAGCTGTGCTGCTCTCTCACTTCCTCTCGTATGTTTACGGACTTTGTGCCTGGCCTGTCCATCCCCATAAGTGGTGTTGGCCTGCGATACTTTAGTTTTAAGGGTGGAAGTTGCTTCAGCGAGATACCTTTCCAATAAGAGCAGATTAACCAACTCATGATCTTATTAACGACTTTTGTTCTATTTGGGTGAGGTTTAAGGAAGTTTCAAAATAATTTTGCTTGGCTTATGGATGCTTTGATTACTAGTAAAATAACTTAAAGTGAAAATAAAATGAGTAGGAATCTGGGAGCAGATTATCAGAAATAGGACCCCCAATGGTGAAAAGAAAATGTAGTCTTTTAAATAGACACTAAATGGTTAACACTGTAAAATAGGGCTACCTGCAGCCGTAAGGAATTTGCGGGAGTGGAGCTTTTTCAAGATGAGGAAAGTTTATCTTTTAATAAATCAATCTATCCCCAATGCCTATTGAGGAATAAAAGTGTAGAGATAGGCAAAGCTACGCTAGTATTCTATATGATCCTTTTAGAATGGTATTCTGACTTATCAAGCCATTCTCACAAGCACTGTAATGTTTAAATGGTGCCTTTCAGATTATGTAAAAATCACCCACTTCTAAAATAATTTAGTTTAAATCCAGGGAGTTGAACATTCATTCAGATGCATGGATGTACGCTGGGGGGGGNGTTACAAAAAACCAAATTTTTAGCAGCATTAAAACACACACACTCTATCTCTTTCCCTCTATATATATATATATATATCCTATATAGATATAATTGTGTAGAGTCTGTTCTCCAGATAGCGTTCTACTGCGAATGCACTACATAATATACAAACATTCTGTGTTGAAAGACTGCATTGTCCAAGAGTCACCTACTTCAAAACGAACATACCTCCTTTATCTTTGCGAAATTATATGGGCTAGTAAACAAGAGGCAGTTATGAGATTCAAAGAAGTGTATCGGTCAGTAGTTAATGCACTGAAAAAACTTCAGTCTTCAGATAACCGAGAGACTTCAAATCTGGTACACCAATTATTAGAGTGCATTAATGCAGGGCAATTTTTAATGTGCCTCGTAACTGAGAAAATATTCTCTTTTACACTGCTGCTGTCAAAGGCACTTCAAAAAGTAGAGATTGATATTTCTGAAGTCTATTCTCATGTTAATACAGTTTTGAAAGTTTTAGAATTGCAATGCAGTAATTCCAAAGAAGAATTTAATACACTATATGCAATAGCATTAATACTGGCTTCAAATGTTGGCGACACTATCACAATGCCCAGATCAACTATGTATCAGGCTCATAGAGAAAATGTTCCAGCGTCAAGTCCAGAGGAATACTACAGGATGGAAATATTTATACCATTTTTAGACAATGTAATAGGCAATTAAAGGAACGCTGCTGGAACCACAACCAGCTTCTCTCAAACAACTAAAAGTGGTCTCTAAATATCTTGCAGATGATGAAAGTGTCCATAAATTGTATCATTTGATTGTAGATTTCTACAGCTAACTTCTTCCATATCCTGGCATGTTCCTCGCAGAATTTCAACCACGGAAGAATAAGTGTAGCAGTGTAAGTCTAAAAGACAGGCCAAGCACTGCAATAGAAGCATGAAGCAAAAATATATTGTGCTAGTATATATTATAATAACATAAGTATATGTGATAATAATATATATAAAACGCTATGTTACTAGAACTGTAAATCACGTTTCCCCTGAAAGGTAATAGTCTCATCTTTGGACAACACTATGGACCTATTCTATTAGCTAAGTCACAGTGGAGCCAATAAGGGTAAACTTGATACATTTCAGGGTAAACGAAGGGTGCATATCCCAATATAATAAAATAATATTAACTAACTGAGATCGCTGTATTTCGACAAGTAACTTTATAATACGAACATTCTTGCCTCTAACATAAAATTAATATCAAAAATAACTAAAAAAATTTTTTTTAAATACTTTCAACAAATAATTTGTGTTCTTTATTTGTATTGTCAGAATTGTGTGTTTTGTTTAACTATCTTTGTTAACTTTATAAATTATGTTCTGTGTTTGCACCAATAGTCACACGGTCTAAGGCATACAATATACGGGATTGCTGCTGACTAGGAGGCTCAAGCTTACATCTTGGTCTGGTGTATTAGAGGAGCGGAGGGAAAGGTTCCACATGTGATAATATATTAGTGTTGCTACCCAAGACCCACAACATGATAGTGAGGCGGGATTT
The DNA here is from genome assembly GCA_901482245.1 of Timema douglasi. NCBI lineage: Eukaryota > Metazoa > Arthropoda > Insecta > Phasmatodea > Timematidae > Timema > Timema douglasi. The sequence continues at coordinate 22,863 of CABEEJ010002430.1, forward strand.
ATTCTCTGAAGTTCCTTCTCCTTTTGATTAGTTTGTTTCTAACCGTGGTGTTAAATATACCAATGAAGACAACTGAAAGCTTGGTATGTGTTTTGTTAAATATCATTCCAAACCATATAATAATATAATAGTCGTCTAATGTAATGAGTCATCGGTCATTAGTAAGATCAAGCATATCATATTTGCAGACTACTTTCCGTCAAGCTTTCCTCTTGTTAGGTGAGTTAATGTTTGAATAGTTTGGATGTGGAGGGATAGTTTGATGACTGAGTGACTGAAGAGGTTTTGAGGACAGGAGAGACTCAAGGGGACCGACATAATTATAGCAGCACTCCTTTCTTAATGTCCGAATGCCACTCACAAGATCTACACGAACAAAATCCACGGTGTTCACATAAACATATTTAGGAAGTGACTCAGCTAAACAATTCTGAACACGCTCAGGACGTTTAAAGTCAAAGAACTAATTCCGGGATCGAAATTAACTTAACGTTAGCTTAACGTTTACTTAACGTAAAGAAACAGTGTATGATCAGGATTCAGGTAACATTAAATAAAATCTCCATCACAGCACAGGCACAGAAATTGGACGGTTTGAAAGCAAATTGTTCACCAAGATGGAACCCAGTGATTTAGGTCCGATTAGCCTACAAGTACCTGCAATAGAAACTTTATTGGATATACCAAGTAATGGGTAATAAGATGCTATGAGGCTTTAGTGTCCATGAAACGCGGATAAACAACTTATATTGTTGACGTCTGCATACCATAAACTAACACATGAAGTACTATATATCATTGTTGATGTTGCTCACCATACAATTAGAGAAACAGAACACGCGGTACCCTTAACTTAACGTTCACGTAACGTGAAAGTTATACCCTGAACCACTCCTAAGTGAAGTGAACATGAAGTTAACTGCTTCGTGATGGCTTCCATTTAAAACCATGAGGGAAACCTTAGATTAGTTATGTAAACGTTACGTGATACGTTAATAGTGATTCCAGCATGAAAATCTAAGTGGTGATCTCATTTTACTAGCCAGTTGGTAACCAAAATACGTATATTTATGGTTAGATTCTGGTAGAAAGTAACTTTTTTATTTATAAATTAACAACACATATTTTTGCGGTCAACATTGATGATATTTTACTTTATTATTATATTATTTCATAGGTATTATATTATATATAATATATATTATGATATTATATTATATTAAAAGTAGCAGTTTGAAATCACATAGTTATAAGTATACTTATATGAAAATAATTGTTTTAATAACATTTGTAACTATGAAAAAGGTTTCTTCCTATCTAAATATAGCTGTAGGTTTATTATGGAGGCTAAAAGTTCTAGGAAGGGGTTCATTTAAGTTAACTAAGCATTAGAAAATCGAACAGATATATAACTATTTTACTACGTATACTAGTCTCCTCAAAGTCATTGATAGTACTTTAATAATTTTTAAATAAAATATGATTTAAAACTAGGACATTGAAGAAAAACTTTTTTATTTAAAATAGGTTTAAAGAGAAAATTAGCTTAGATTTTTAAGTGTTGGAAATAATAATCAATATTTATAGTCACATTATGGACGAGGCGATAAAATACTATGATTGTAAATTTTTTTACCAAAATAAAAACAAATTTCAAATATACCATTTAAATGCAAACCAAAAAACTGAGAATAGTGGGTGGTTTAATATCCACACTCAGTTGTTGCTATTTTATGCTCTTGCAGATAGCTCAATAGTTCTACTGCTTGTGATCAATTCAGAATTAACGTGGTTTCAAAAATGTATTAGGATTATCAGATATAAATTATCTCTCAGATTTAAGGAAATAACCAATAGCTCACCTGTAACGATGATAGGAATATAAAAGTTGGTAAAAATCAGCCTCGGTACACCCGGTTAATATTGGACCCACATCTACAGGGTCAAAGTATGCAATACCCACGCTACTGATTCTGTTTCTGGAAGTAGTCTTGGGTAACGAAGAAATAGTGTTTTTGCTTCTAGTCGTTCAAAATATAATATAAATAGTTATTTTTATGTTATCTTGCCTACAAAATCCTTATTTAGAAAATCTGTATAGTTTAATTTAGTGTGGGGTTCACTTTATATTACAAAAATAAAGCTATTAAATTTCCCAGCGCCAAGATTAGAATGTTTAACGTGTGTTGTTATAGATATTAAAATTTTCACGAAAAAATCACTTCCTGTGTATGTTTATGTGCTAATATAGATGCGTGATATCGTGGTGACCGCAACGCACTCCCAAACAGAATACAGGAAGTTAGTCGATGAAACTCTGGAGTATATGAGGCGGTTGAACCTCCCCAAGGAACTTCAGGAGAGGATCAAGCTTTGGTTCACCTTTACCTGGGAGCAGCAACACACACTGGGTATGTAGCGACAACATTAGCTATTTCTTGTGTTAGTTTAAAAGCAGGTTAAACTCAAGTAACTAAACTAAGTACCACCTTATATTTTATGTTGAGTCTTTTTCCAGCCTTACTACTAGGGATGTGGTATCGAAAGAAAAGTATAGATACCCATTAAAAATATCGGAAGCAAATTATCGATACCTAACTAGTATCGAAAGAAAAGTATCGATAGCCGTAAATATCGGTATCCAAACGCACATAAATTTTTCTGCCTCGTCTGCTTGGTGCACCCTTGAGTTAACTGAGCTCATTGAGCTCTACAAAAGTTTATTTTGTTTAATTTGTTATGACCATGCTCATATATAAAGTAACGGTGGCCATTCATGATTGTTCTGAATGGAGTGGAATGGCGACACAGTGGTGTGACAGGAGCGGTTGTAGTGATGAAAAATTGAAGGGGGTCATTCACGATCACTTCTCTCCACGTTCCTCGCGCCAGTGGAAAGTGTCCTGCACTTTGTCTGTTGTTTCGAGTGCTTATTCATCACGAGTTTAGACATTAACGACGAATTCCTACTGATATGTGCGGCTGTTTGCCAATATGTGAAGAAACAGAAACAAAAATATATGGGTAAAAAAATGTCTACGTAAACGGGTGACTCTCTCACACGTTAAGTTGATGAATGAGATAACCTTCGAACCATCCAATTGGAGAAAGTATATGAGGCTGGATAAAGTGACCTATTTAAAACTTCTGCAAAATGGTAACATCACTAAAATAATAAGAGAAAACACAAATATGTAGCAGAGCACCAGGGCCCATGAAAGGCTAGCTGCAACCCTTCGTTTCTTGGCGTCAGTAGAGATGTGAAACAGAAAACGTTCACCATATTTTTTCCGGAACATTTTCAATTATTATTTCTGTAAAATTATTTTAAGTGGTTAAATTGAACTATAATGTAATCGAGAGATAGATATCCCAAATGTCAACGTTTATATTTAATATTAGTTTCTCTTGAGGGTGTTAACACCAGAAACATCATCATACGAGCTTCAGTGCCCGCTCGGTCTAACGCGCTACTCTTGCAATAAACTAGACTGCCGATGATAGGGAGATTGGTGTTCGATACCAGTAAGTTGCACTGAGAGCGGTTTTTCCTAACAGTTTTCCACTTTCACGGGTTCAAATCCTCTAAATTCAACCTTCCTCATCCCTAACATATTAGCGTAATTAGCACATAGGCGTACAAACAGAATGGGTAGTAATACGCGGTGCTAAAAAAAGTAGTAAGGAAAAATGAATGCGAGCCTATGTTCATAAACAATACTTCAACTTTTTATCATCTAAAAGTTAATTAAAATAATGTTAAGGTTGGCCCTAAATTTGTCTCCCCCCTTATCTTCCATGGTTCAAATCTACACCTCCCCTGCCCCTGTCTTATAACCCACTTTTCTCTTAACACACTATATTTTGAAGTATAATAGGCTCTAGGTGCCACCTCTACAATTTAACCTCTCCACCGCAAGCTGCTACTGCGGAAAATTTTCATCTCTAAGCGTCAGGAATTAGCTATGAAGAACTTAAATACGTCACTTCAATATCTCCCCAACGTCTGGGGGTGATAATTCCCGACACAAGTCCACTTCCTTTCTTGGCCGGAGGTCAGAACACACTGGTCCATATTCAAGTTAGTTTCTGCATTCACGAGCGCTCCATCGCACCACGTCATCATTCCATCACGTCGGGTTTTCACATTCACGGTGAGTTGTAGTGATTGAATGTTGGCGCGGTGCGATGGATTTTAGGAAGGACAGAAATCCGTCATGTCACGTCACTTTTTACACTCACGGTCGGTTTTTGGAGTGACACGTTCCACTTGGCGTGGAGTGACTGGAGTGGAACAATCATAAATGGTCACCTTAAGGGGTAGTAGACTGGTCGCCACCCACCTCGTCGCCTGGTCAGACATCAGGATGTATTGATAAACAAAGATGAACGAACAGCTATGGATTATGATGAGCTAGGTAATGGATATCGGATGCTAGATTTGCAGAAAATGAGTGGAAATCGAGAAATAGTGTCATTTGTTCTTCCTCCACAGTCCACCCTAGTAAACATTTAATCCCGGCATGAGTGAAGATAACAATAAAGTTGTTTCTTTCGATACCATTCCGATACCGGAGTGTGAGTATCAATATCAGTAAAAGTATCGAGTAAAAATACTAGTATCGAAATGAAAATATCGATATTAGTAAAGTTTAGATAACTTTTTCGCATCCTTACTTACAACTGGGTTAATAATGTACGAGGCCTTTTTCATTATTGTGAACTTAATACCACTCAGTTGTATCAGGGAATCTATGATTCATAATGTTTAGATAAGTAAGATTAGTTATAGGCCTACTACAGCACGTAGATAATATATTACTAGCCAGGGCTCTTTTTTAAAATTATGTATTAAATACTTTCGACAATTTTTATTGCCTGGATAATATCCTTAGTTATTAAATTCAATAAGCCCTTTGTGTGCAGATGAACACGGCATTATTGACACTCTGCCCCATAAGATGAAGACTGACATCGCTATTAACGTTCACATCCAAACTTTAAGCAAGGTGCAACTGTTTCATGACTGTGATGAAGCTTTGCTGAGGGAACTAGTTCTCAAGCTCAAACCTATCATATTTCTTCCCAATGACTACATTTGTCGCAAGGTAAGTAGCAGCGATGTTCATATTTACAAGATCATCAACGTTCAACTGTTTTATGACTATGAAGAAGCATTGCTAATAGAATCAAACTAAAATTAATCATTTTCTATTCTATAAATACATGTGTCGTAAGGCGTAAGGTAATAATAATAATAATAATAATAATAATAATAATAATAATATGTTGGCGGTTCAAGGAACACTAACACAAAGGTTATTAGTACTTGGAGTAGTGGCGTATTCTGATAAAATTTAAAAGGCAGACCAATTACTATGCTATACTTAAAATGTTGCATGGTCAAGGTCAAGGGATTTCCCGGAATGTTTTTGAACATGAGAGCCTCTTGAACTGTGATTATTAAACATTAATGATTTCCCCCTACACCTATATGCAATCATGGAATATTTAGTGCACACCCCTCCCCTTTTTGCTTTTTTTNTTTTTGCTTACACATATCTTTGTTTTAATATCCACCTAAACATCCTTATACATACTCTAACTTTATAAAAGAACACCCAAATAATAAACAAACACACCCGCACAAATGTAAGAGTACCGTTAGTTACCATCCCCTCTTGTAAAAATGCATTATCCAAACCTAACACTGCAGACTCTTGCAATAATTACATATTCAGAGATTTAAATAAAAATGGCAGGGCTAAAAGTGGTATGAGCACATTAATAACTGCATAAGAGAGACAGACCCGCATTGGGGCTGGGCAAATGGACTAAATGTCAGACTTATCTCGTCATGTTTACCAAAGATAAGGAGGTCAGGGATTGAATCATAGTAGTGTTCACTAAGGGTTAATTATCCTAAATGTTGTCCAACTTTCCTCCCCACAAATGCGTGTACATTTTTTCTCAATTCTAGTTTTCTCATCTTCTTATCCATATTAAATTAGCATAGTGTAATTAAATGCGTATAGACCACACAGGTAGCTGCCAACTTCCCGAACCGGTCCTGGGTTTCATAAGATGGTAGGTAGAACCTTTGGAAAAAGAACTACTTAAAACACGATATTATTAGCAAACAAACAAAAAAACATTAAATTTCAAATTAATAATGTAGCCTATATAAAAATTAATTGTATATATATTTATACATTACTAGCTGAAGTATCTCAGGCAACGTTTTAATTGCTTCAAACAAAAAAATCTCCTCGATTTATTTCTTCCGACCCAGTTTTTGATTAATTTAAAGCAATCAGATCCAAATTTTTAAATTCCTGCTTTGAGTTGCACATATTTGTGCACAAGGGCTACTAATTTTTAAAAGTAGTACCTTTGCGCGCGAGAGATATCTCGCAATGATCATTACAGATAGAAAGCTATACAAACTCTTCATTTTATTACTATCATACATGTTTAGTCTGATTTTCTGGCGATATAGTGACCCACATATGCGGGCAGTACAATCAATATCCTTAATTCTCATATTTCAATAAATATTTTTTGAAAAAGAGCCTCCACTTAATTAATTTGTGGCGGCGGACTCTATCTCCTTAAACTTTTCAATATAATAACATGATGAATGTTTCTCAAATTTATTTTTCTAACTCAAACATAACAATTATATACTATAATTAATGCAGGTATAGATGAGATTAATAAACATTACAATTTACATTTTATAAAGCAATATTGTATAGTAATATTCCTCAAAGTTAGTTTTTTTTTCTTATTCCGTTGATTCCCAACGTGAATATTTTTTCCTTTTAACAAAACTAAATCTGTTATTTATTAATCTCTAGAGAATCAAAAGTTGGCAACTCTGTGTTTCTATTTACTAATAGTAAAGATCAGTCAGTGACTGGGGCGAAATATCGACACAGCAACAAATTGCGACCGTCAAAAGATATAATTCGACAAAACACTGTGACTACCAGTTACCGTGAATAATTATTGGTATAAATCACCGATATTTTACATTCAGTTCACGGTATTCACCGATATCGAAAAATCACGGTTTGGCGCATCCCTAGAAGTCATGACTGTGGGGATCTGTTGTTGATATCACTCATTCTCAAGATTAAATCTATCATTTGCGTGTCCGACTGATAGTTCTGCCGTGAAATGTATAAACGAGTACTACATACGTCGTTCGTTATCTTTTAAATATTGGTAGGGACTAACTCAACCAATTTTAAATTTAAAACATAAAAACAATTATGTCGTACCAAGTTAATAACATGAACAGCAAAGCCTTAAGACAAAATGAAAAGTTACCATTATCTACAATTATTTAATTGTACAAGTGGCAGCAATAAGCCAAATACCGAGTCGGAGGTGGCTGCGTTATCTGATGGCTCGTGATCTTAATAAAATCACACATTTGTAGCCGACGATTTCCCCATGTCCATCATAGACTCTACCTTAAAATATGAGTGAATAATGACCCTGGTCATGGGAAGAATCCTGGATAGCTCAGTGGTAAGAGCATTGGCGTACTAATTCAAAGGTCCCGGGTTTGATTCCCGTGTCCAGGTGCCATTTTTCAATATTCATAAACTTAATAGTGTTGAAAAACATAAATATGGCCGAGATTGCACTTGCGCAGTACAGTTGAGAATATATTTCACAAACTCAAAGTAAATGATTCATTCATATGAATTAGTCTGGAAGAGACCCCAAGTATAAACAAAAATCGCTAGCATCATATTAAAGAGCTTAAAGAGCTTAAAGAGCCTATTTTTAAACGGTTAACAACGCGCCTGAATCACCATTGTGAATTCAGACTAAACAAATTTGAAGTTATAATATTAACTTTTAATTTAAATATTTTATCCAATATTTATGAAATAGTTTAAACCTTTAAATCTTTGAAACCTTACTATAATAATTAAGAGCTTCTTTTAAACCGTTAATAACGCACCTGAATCAACAATGTGAATTCCGACTAAAAAAATTTAATTGTATGATTAAATTTATATTTAAATATCAATCTGATATTTATAAATTACTCAAATGTATGAGTTTCCAGCATAACCCAAACACCTGTGGGTGGGACTATAACTTCCACCACATTTGAAGTAGTCGCGAATATCCCGATATGTTAATTTTTAACATGTTAATAGAAAACAATAATTCGATAGAATACTTGTAATCTCTCAAGAAACCAATCGGTAAATGTTTATAACTAATAAACAAACAAAATTTGAATTACTTTAATAATGTTATCAAAATAAATACGTCTACAAAATATTACCTGTAAAAGAAAAAATATAAAATTTTAAAGTTCAAACGATTATTGGTAACCAAAATTGTAATAACAATTTATATTTAAGCTAAATATTCCAAGCAAACAAAAAAAATCAAACGGTGGCTGCCTAATAACATTTCTAAAGATTACAGACCCCAGTGCCCAAACGGCAAAGAGGAAACATTAAGTGTCCCCAAAAAAGTACTTTCAAAAATAAATCTTCTAGTGAGAAATTACCGACGCCTACACATAACGATAATAATCACATTATTAATTTAAGTTGCCAAATACTCAAACCAATTAAAGGTCGTTTTAAATTTTTAAACAATTAATTAAATATAAAGAGCTTATATCTAGCCATTCTGGAGCGGTTATGTCCAAGCCCAGTCCAGGACCTCTCGTGATTGTGTCAAATATAATAGTCATCGATGCTAGTTGAATGCTAGCTATACATAGGTCTAGTTGATGTATTGGTAGGTGGGAGATTTCCTTACTAAGAATATGATGCCACACGGCTAACACGTACTGACAGCACTTTCTTGTTAGCAGCTGCTAACTTATTAGGTTAGTTGCAGTCAACTTGACTCATTACCAAAACACGTACGCTGGAAATTGTGAGTTGGCTTTATAATATTGTGAGTGTCCCAATTGCCGAAACGCTGAGGGCCAATGAGCACACTTCTGGATCTTTCTATTGGAACATGTTGTTGCATCATTCATAGATTTTTAGGAATTCTCTTCATTTTATAATTTGGTGCGAAAAGGTTGTGCTAGGACAGAAGATACAGTGTGTGAGCACAGCAAATATATTAGATATAGTAAGTTTTTGTAATAGTTTATATATTGCAGGGTGTCTATATGAATTGGTTTATTTGGGGTGGGTAGTAACCTCGTAGCATTAGCTAGTATGAATGTTACCTAAGGAGTGAATTCACCATACGTTATCTGGCGTGAGCGTAGTTTGTGAATCAGCGAGGTATGTTCACAATATTTACACTGACATGAAAATAGTCCTTACTAGCGAGCTCAACATACTACTTTTTTAAGACGAGAATAGCACCAGATCGGGGTTGAAAGCTAATGGGCGTGAGATGTACAGGCCCTTGTAGCGACCATTCTTTCTCGGATGGGACCATAAGCTTCTTGACTCTGCCTGTGGAATGATTCTCTCCTCGTCCGGAAATCCTGACAGAGTGCCTCCTTGGGGTGGCTCCGGGAAACATCCGGAGTGTTCACCTGAAGGGTGGTAAATCTTTGTTGAGGTCATTTTGTGAAAGGTGCCCCTCCCCCCTGCTCGCCACACACAAACCAGTTGATATCTAGTACCTTCCGGGAACGCTTGTCAGGTCACCTCCACGAGGTCCCCACTGGGCGACTTAAGCTGAAAGCCCTTTTTAGGGCGATTACTAAGTCTAGGTGTATGACCTCCTCTGAGGGCTTAAACGGGGCAACATAGGTAAAAGCCCTTTTTAGGGTGATTCCTATCATCGAGTTTTGATTCCTAGTAGGGAAATCTAAGTTAAAGCCTACTATGAGTAAAGGCAATTCTTAGGTTGTGTCCTAACTCCCTGGTGTGTGAGTCCAGCACACACTAAAGGAGGAGTTAACTCCTCCCACCGATGGAAGTCTGGCTAAGGTGAGGGGGAGGAGGGGGTTTCATCTGTCCGGTGACGACAGGGATTAATGGCAGGCACTGGTTTATCGGTTCCTAAATTTATCACTGCATATGTCTTACGTGCGTGGCTACTCTTGGAGGACACAGGTATGATGATTTAGAGGAGCCTGAGAAAGATATCTGTTATCAGAAATTGGCAGCCATACCCAATTTGGCGGAGTGGTTTCCCGCTTTGAAAAGTCACTGACTTATATAATAAGTTGGTTGCCTAGTGATGTAGTGGTGCCCTTAATTCTCACCACAAGGCAGATCTCTTTTACCTGCATGTGTGTCTTACAATCACCATAATACAATATAATTCAAATGCTTATAATGTCAGCAAAAATACTATTTTGGAAATTAATTTGAATAAAAATAATGTATTTACCAGTAAACTCTTGCGAAACTTTCACATATTCAACATTCCTCCTGCCCCCTCCCCAAATGATTATTTTGTTGGGTTGTTGAAATTAAATACTCAGCGAGGTGTATACACAATAGCAAATAGAGCTTATTAATGCGAACCTATTTACAATTTATAATGCCTCCTTGTAACGTATTTGCAATACCTCTTTGTATACAATATTTGGTGTCAGAATGCAATCATCTTGAATTTAGATTTTTCTTTTAGCTTAAATTTCAAACAAACAATGTGTTTTAATGTAAACTGAGTGTGTATGTCATAAGTCAGTAAGAAATCCCACATATCCACTGATACGTTATTAATCGCTTTAGTCTTTGTATTAGTAGAGAAAAATGGATGTTGACAACAGAAATAATATATAGGATAATTTGTGTAGTTTGTAAATGTGTATCCAGAGTCAAAGGGTAAACACTATGAAAGGTACTATCATGCATTTTAGCTAGGTACCAAATTAATTTGATTTTAATATCTCCTATATGATTCGAAAATAATTATTGTGTACACTAGAGGTTATGGAAACAAGTGTCATGTATTTTATTTGCGCCTGAACGATTATTATATAGATGCAGTGCATAATATTCACTGACGTATTTTGTCAATACAGTTGAATATAATTCACATTTAGTTATTGATTTACCAAATTGTCAAAGAAGGCATATCCGGGAATGTGCGTCTGAAAAAAAAACAGTTTCGACTAGATTACTCAATTGAAGATGTCAATACCAATCCATCCTCACTAGACTAACGTTTATTGTTATCACTATTATTATTAGTGTTGTTATTAACAAGTTGTAGTAAGTAGTATTCAGCTTCCCTATTAAAGAAAATACACACACCAATCATAAAATGGTTTCAACTAAAAACATTTAAGATATTTGATCCTACCGAAAAAATTAAGCTACAATATGAGCTTTAGGATGTACCCAAATACAACTACATCATTTAAATGATCTCCTTAGAAGGTGTTCTTCACGTGGTAGTTAATTTCTCTTGCCGCAGAGATGAGCATCAATATTAAGGATGGCAATTTAACAGAAATTTAAAAAAAACATTTATATCGGTGATATTTATGTTGACAATTTTAATGATTGTCTTGATCATGCTTTTAATTTTTTCTCTATTTATTTGAGGTATATAACGTGTACTTTTTGAACCAACTCATTATACCAGTATACGACTTATCAACACATTTAAATCTAGAACATACATAATATCCAGCCCTCGGCCATTAATTCATCACTATGAAAGTGGAAACCCACATTTCACAAAAGATAAATATGTCAGTCATAACAGGAATTGAACCTGGGACCATTATCTAAGTAGACAGACACGCTATCTTCTGAGATAACTTGTGATACCATGCTTATGTCAGTGTTAATAACACTAAACAACATTGTTGATTACCTTGATGTTGATATAGTGATACTGTTACTAATGGTGTTGATCTAACTAATCAATGTTGTTAATTGGCAATGTTGCACGACAATGTCTATGGTGAACGTCTTTCAGGGAGAGGTGGGGAAGGAGATGTACATTGTGAAGACCGGCCTAGTGGAGGTTATGGGAGGAGAGGGTAACACAGAGGTTCTCGCCACACTCACAGAGGGATCTGTGTTCGGTGAGATCAGCCTGCTGGCGCTGTCTGGTGGGAACCGGAGGACAGCTGACGTCAGGTTGGTTACCATGGCAACGTTGTTAACTATTGAATCTCAGCGTCCAACAAACTCTATTTCTGCGTTTTGGGTAGTGTTTTGTATTTAATTTCCCACTGAATTTAGTACATATAGACTAAGCTAATACTATTTGAGTGGAAAGAACATATTCACTCGAAGAAAAAATACAAGTAAACTTTAAACATCTTAATGGACAGGGATTTTCCTATCTTTTAAACAAAAGTAAAACGAAATATATTTGTTTTGAATACAAGTTTGCTTGAATGGTTTTAGTTATAAATATATATTTATACTTGAATGGGAAGTAAGTCTTGGTGCTAAATTAAAAAAATATACTATGTAGGTGGTTGAATAATCAAATCATATACTCTATTCCTACTGGTCATGCTTTTCTACTTAATTAATCAGATAAATTTGTTGAAATATTGATGGTAGCTATCACGAAATAACCAGTGTCTACTACCTATCATATGACGCGATTAAAAATGACAATAATTGTCATCCTTATTATGTGAATAGCTGATGCTGCGAACTAAAAACATATTCTTTCGGAAAATTGTTTGTGTGTGATATTTTGAAACACACACACACACATATATATATATATGTGTATATATATATAGTTTATGATTTGATTATTCGACCGACTATATAGTGTTTTTTTTTTAAGTTTAGTACCGCGTCCTACTACCCGTTAGGGTTTTACGCTTATGTACTAATTACGCCAATGGTTTTAGGAATTAGGAATGTTATATTTAAATGAAGTGTACCTGTATTTGCGTGGAGGGAGAGTGTAAAGCCATTTTGGAGAATTCACCCTGAGTACACCCGGCCAAGATTCTAACCTGGATCTCCCCGTCATCGACAGTCTAGTTTAATGCGATAGTAGCGCGTTACACTAGGTATCATCACTGAGGGAATCGCATGGCTACAATTGGGAAACAGCGTTGTCATTATCTCATTTTCTTGTGGCCAATCTCCCCTCAAATATAAGATAAATTTCGCAACGCTGGTTAATCAAGGTTGCCAGTATCTTACTCTTACCCCAGCACGCCACCTCCCGACATAACTGAAAGCAAGGAGACTTGGCTACAATTGACTGAGAGAGAGCGAAGATAAAGCTTTTCTCCATAATACCTAGAGTTCCCTCAGAAACGATATTGGGTGTAGATCATGCAGCCAGCGAGGCTGGTGACTACATAGTAGGGCTAGCTGATAATAACTTAATTTTGTATGATGTATCAATGGAACATAATATTGAACAAATGTAGTAAAATTAATGTCGAGTGAGTTTTTCCTTTTACATTAATAAAGAAACATAACTAGCTTTCCAAAACTAACACTACTGCAAATGTTCCTAAAGTGAGAAATTTAATTAAAATTAAAGCTGATTTGATAATTTAGCCTATTTTTGCTAGCCTTAGCTTACCCACTAAGATGAACATTATTTGACTGTTATACAGCTTATAAGATAGAGTCATCATGTAATTTGTCAAGATAATGCTGCTAACTTTTATGGTCAACGTAGTGTACACTAAGTTTTAAAATAAATAAAAAGGCAATTTAAGTGAAGGTAAACCTGACAGTACGACCAGCACGGATTCAGGGGGGAAGGGGGGTCAAAGGGTCAGTAGAACCCCATGTGAAAGTTATAAAATTAATACAAAAAATAAAATGAATGTTAAAATTTTAGAAAGAAAATACAACACAGATAAATTACACACTTTTTTTATCTGTTAACGCACAGACACCTCTTAGGCCGGGTCCACACGTGTCCATGATTAATCAATGTTCGACATGACTCACGCAAGTGTGGAAAAAATATTCGTTTTCATGTATGCTTACTAATATTTGTCATGCATAACGAGTAACGAACAATGTTCTGCATAGAGATGGTAGACTACCAAACATCAAGGAAGACTAATAATCGCCTTAGAGCAGTTAATACGTGAATACCGAATATATAGTATATATGGACGTCAGGAGCGGTGGAACTGTGGGGGACTCTGACCCCCTGGAAATAATTTGCCCCTCCCTGGAATAAATTCCCCTCCTAAAATATATCAAATCCTCTGATATTATCGACTATAAAACTGAAAGATGACCTTAAATCAAATTACAGATAACTTCTAGATGCATTATACTGTCAAAAATTTGGCGGAGAATTATTATTAGCACCGCGTCTTACTACCCGTTCGGGTTATACGCACTTACGCTAATGTGTAATGGTAGGGTGATTGTGAGATGAAATGGAGGACCTACAGTTTAACGTGGAATCCGAACCACGATGGAGGCCTGGCATTCCTCACATTCACAAGATGTCTTGTCAGAGGTGAAGGAAGGGTTTGGTAATCAGATAAATTTATGCCGGGACCGGGGATTGAACCCCGGCCGCCAGCATAGAAGTCTGACACCTTACCCCTAGACCGCCAGGTCACCTTGGCGGAGAAGATTGCTTCAAATAACTACTAGACTAGCGACATCTAACTGACACAAAAAATCAAGGGAGGAAAGTTCTAAATAGCTTCCAAGGTCATCCAAATCTAAAAATTGTCTAGGGGAGGACACCTCCAAATATCTTCTAGATGCATACAATTAGGAAGAATTTTCAGGCAAGGACCACCCCTGGTAGCCTAGTTTATGAAATAATTCAATTTTCAAAATTTTGTTGGTGGAAGACCACTTCAAAGATTATCTTCTAGAGGTATCTATTTATCGTAAAAAATCAAGGTGAGGATCACTCTAAATAGCCATGAGGGACATCCAAATTTAAAAAATGTCTTGGTGAGGAATACTTTAAATGGCTTATAAAATAATCTAATTTAGAAAAAAATCAAGACGAAGACTACTCATAGCTTCTAAAATGAACCATTTTTCTAAAAATTGCTGAGGGAGAGCCACTCCAAATGGTTTATAAGACTATCAGATTTTTAAAAAAGTTGGGAGGATGACCAAGATTTAAAACATACATAAGATTAAATATGAATTAGAGACTATTAAATGGCTTCAAACAGAAATTTAACATTGTAAGTAACTATGTTATTTATAATTATGACCCCCCTGTGAAAATGATCTGGACCCACCCCTACAGTACGACATACCTATAATGGTAAACACATGAACAGTAGCATAAGTCTCCTCATATGTTCTTTCTTGGACGTAGAGGCCCGGGTTCAAATCTCGACCATGTGTACTGAGGTTTATTTTATCAAAATTGTTTTCACTCTCCCTCAAATCAAATGTGGGCATAATTTATCCCGGCCTAAGTGTTTACCTTCCACATTAATCTACTAATAAAGTATTGATTTCATGTTGCTGAAACGTGATGTACATTAAAAAAAGGTTATTTAAATTAATACCTGTATAACACACACAGTTCATCATCAAATATAAATGCCTATAAACATACTCAACATATATTGATATGCACACTTTCAATAACTAACGAGATCCAATTTAGTGGTCACATGGTCTAAGGCAGGGCAGCCCAACTGGTGGCTTACAGGTGAAATGCGGTCCTCGCTCACCGAGAAAGTGGCCCTTACAGTATCCTGGAGAATAATTAAAAGTAAAGTTTCGGTGGCAGATTTTAAATAGCTAATGATTAAAATAAACATATTTATTTAAAAAATATATAATCACATTTTCCTATACATTTATTGTATTAATAAATATATATTTATAGTGCTAATTGTTTTGTGAAAGACTGTGTGCGTGCATATTTCATAATACAGGTTTGGGAGCGTATATAAACTTTTTATTTGTCAGTAAAATTTGAAAGATTCTTACTTACTTACTTACTCTATGGCATTAGGAGCTCTAAAGTTCATTACCGCACTTACAAAAGTTGGCCCCCTCTCCCTAACTTGAGCTAGTTATATCCAGTCCACATCATTACATCTTATTTCTTTCAGGTTAATTCTAATGCTATCCTATCATCTGCATCTAGGTCTTACCAATGTTCTCTTCCCATTAATTTTGCCAGTCAGTACCATGAAAAAGGTTCTAGAATCTTCCATTAGCGCTGCATGTCCTGTCCACCGTAATTTACGAGACGTGATTATCCTAACAATATCTTGTGATGAGTACAGGGTATGTATCTCATCATTACATAACTTCCTCCACTCCCCAGTAACCTCATCCCTTTTTGAACCAAATATCTTCCTAAGCAACTTGTTTTCGAACCCATCTAAATTTGTTTTCTTCATGTAAGGTAGACCATGTTTCAAAGCTATAGAGAACAACCGGTAAAGTTATTGTTTTATATATTCTGAGTTTTACATTCCTGGACAGCAGGAAAGATGCAAACAACTTACTGACCAAGAATTTCCTGACATAATATATTTATATTTAGTTAAAATTGTTCCTAAATATTTAAATTAATTAACACTGTCAAATTATTTGTTGTTCACAGTAATCTTTAAGTTATCGTCCTCAAATTGTGTTCTTTGTGTGATCATAATCTTGATTTTTTCAGCGTTCACGTCTAAACTTATTTCCTTACTAGCTACATTATGTAGCTAATGATTTCCACACGTCCATCACAAACTCTGCCTTTAAATATAAGTGAAGGATTATCCTGGGTCACAGATTTCTTTGTCTGTGTCCTGGGCACATGACGACCCCTGGATAGCTCAATGTTTATAACATTGGCATGCTAAGTTAAAATTCCCGGGTTTAATTCACGTGTACAGGTGTAATTTTTCAATCTAAAGAATATTATATTTAGATAAGACTATAGCCTTATATAACAAATATAATAGCTTGGATATTTAATTCATCACTATATATTATTGATGAGCCACGATGAAGTATTTAAAATTTTATAACATTTACCAAATAGTAAAAATCTTATCCGTTGTTGGTCTATTTCTATCGACCAAAAATACTATTTATAGCCTATATAATTATTGAAAATAATTTTGTATGGATTGTTACGTGTAGGACTATATTAAGTTGACTAACTATATCTTCAACCCGTGGCGCAAATTGATGATCAGATTTAACCTTTCGGATGAAAAAAAGTTGGACTACCCCGGTCTAAGACTTCACTTCGCAATAGAATGGATGGCCGATGACGGGGTCCAATTGGGTGTACTAAGGCTGTATTTCCCTCAATTGCTATCCATTCTTCCCCCACGCAAATGTGGACATCTTTCTATAAACTTGCTTTCCTCATCCCTTATCTATTAGTGTAAATATGTGGATTTCCCGTACGGATAGTAACCGGCGTAGTTCTAAAAATAAAAAACTTGTGGGGAACGAGTTAAAATAATATTTGATTTAGGAAGCATTTAGTAACTAAAACAGATTTAAATGTTTTTTTCTACTGCTAATATTTGTATTCAATGCGTAGGTCTAAGGGATTCTCCAACCTGTTTATCCTGAGCAAATCGGACTTGAATGAGAGTATCGTACACTACCCTGAGGCTCAAGAAATACTGAAGAAAAAGGCTAGGTTATTATTTCATTATTACTTAACGTATATATAGAAAAACAATTTTATGTTTTCATTATTAATTCACGTACACATAGAAAAACAATTTTATGTCTATTTAAATGTGATAGGACAATAAATCGATTTATTCCTATTATCCTATCACAGTAAAACCAAACAAATATATTAATTTTAGAAAACTACTAACATATTTGGCTTGTATTTTTGCATTTTAAAAATTAATTTATAATTTTGCATTTGGTTAATATGTGTTTACTGCCAATTATTAAAAGTATAAAGTAGTTTTAACTATAACTAGATCTCAGAAAATTTTAGAGGTTTATGATCTAATTTCTATCTATAGGCTAAATTAGAATCATGAAATATGAAAGGACTATGGTTTTTGATTATAATATGCTATCATTTTAAGAGAAAGTATAAATATTTATTTTCCATTTATTTTAAAAATCAATCAATCTAATACTGGTGTTCATACTAATTAAAGAATTGATGTATTTAACAAAACCAATGAAACAGGTATCTGATGAAACAAAATGCTGCTAGAGAGAAGAAGTCGAATACGGACGCTGAAATAATAATCGGAAATCCTGAAAGCACACCAGAGACCCCCAGACTTGTGCACACCGTGATGCAGGTCAGTTTGGTGATAGCATCACTAACTAATGGAGACTAGTACCTAGTAAATAGTGGTTAGGAGTCAATGGAGGTTAGGTGGACACAACTAGCAATATGGTAGGAAAAAAATTATATCTGCAAATTTGAAGATATAATAATTAATTAAAGAGGTATAATGAGGGACGATTTATATTTGAGTAAATACGTGGGAATAGCATTATTATTATTGTTATCGCTGAGTCTTATTACCTTTTCAGGTCATGCGCATATAATATGATAATTACTCTAAATGGGGTTGGGATGAAGAAGGAAGCATTATAATATGAGGATAGCTACCCACATTTGTGTGGAAGAAGGGTGGTAAATTATTTAGTAAAAGCAACTCTCAGTAGACCCGATTGGGAGACGAGCCCCAATCTCCCCGTCTTCATCAGTCACGAGAGTGATGTCTTATAGCATTCGGTCACTGAAGCGCGTCATTATCATTAATAAACGCAATTTGTGTGACAATATTACTAATGAAATAGATCATTAGGGTTACAATACATACTTACAATTAAATTAGGCTCATGATTATTTTATCAACAGTAGTGGCAAGAGCCACCCAGTCAACCAATTCCGGGTGTCCCAACGACATGTTTATTACGTACTCAACGCTGGGGCCTCACGATACTGACAATTTTTATTTATTTAAAAAAATATGTTTATTTTATTTTTCCCATTTTCTTTACCAACGCTTATAAATCCCCATACCCCCTTTCACCCACCCCCTTGTAGCAACCCTGCCTGTATATCCCGTGGGCTTATTTTGGACGGGCTAATTTTGTCCCAAAAACCGTACCTATAATGGATCCTACTTTGTTTTAAGCTGACCAATTATTGGTTTACCTAAGGCTTGGGACATTTTGGGCAGGGGCAGAGTGTTTGGGGCCGAGGCTTCTGCTTAGCCCTCTCAGAGATTCATAGCATCTTTTCATGATGAGTTTTAGCAGGACCGTGACTTACGAGAAAGTGAATCAAGGCATTTTTACAGATATGGATCCGCGGATGAGCTGAAATTCACCGAGTTAATGACCTGAACCAATAATATAATACTTTCACCCAGCAATCAAATAGTTCTGTATATAATCTGATGTCTACAAGACAGAGTGAAAAAGCAATCCATATCTCATTTCTGTTGTTATTCGGTATTTATACATTATCAACTCAATATAATTAATAATTAATTGTCTAAACCAAATTAATATTTATTTATGTTTTAAACGTTTTAAATAAGCGATTCAATGTTGTTCATATTAGGACTCTAAAATGCCCTGATATAATATAAAGTGTATGTTCCCACGTTTACCTGGAAATTTAGTTCGGCCAAACCACATGGTACCCGCATTTGCCTTGAGAAAGCTAGTATTCGATCCTCGAGCTATTCCAAGAGACAGGTGGCACGGTTTCAATTCCAGTGTGCATGTTGCTACGTTCAAACTTTTCCCTGTCACACCATGACTGCCCTAGATTTGTGTTAATACATTAGCATTTTAATTTACAATACCTCTATGAGTTAACTAACTAGACTGGAGTAGTAGATCAATAACTGGATTAGTTAAGAGTATTTTTAACAAGTCACTCTGATTGCATTTATGGTGAACTGTGTCACTCTTCGACCAGGACAACCGTCTCCCTTAACTGCTGCTTAACCGACACTAGAGAACTGGCCGGAGCTTCCTCGTTCCAGACATGATAAAGAGATTCCAAAGGAACATTCTAGAAGATTGCTACCCCCACTTACCAATTCCGCACCAATGAAAGCTTTTCCTTAGTCCCTGGTGTAATGACCTGGCCTTCCCTGTGGTTATTTTTGCGGTGGTGGGGAGTATCTGGTCTTCACCGCTGACAGAGGGCAAAATAATTCCAATTTTAAACCAATCCCTCAACAAAGTTGTGTCTAGGGATGGGAAAAACTGCTCCTTTAGTGGAGCAGGAGCAATCTGTTACTGCTCCACCACTGGACCTGTTCCTTTTACCTGCTCCTTTTTGTCACAGTCACTATATTCGAACCTACTCCTAGCCTAGTAGCAGTTATCACGTTCCTTGCTTGTGCCGGCACAGCAACAGCACAATTCTTTGGACGAGTGCCTACGGGTAGAAATTTAAATGTCAAAACGAGATAAGAACTGAGTTGTGCGCATGCGTGAATACGGAATAAGTATTTTGTTTCCATTACACCATCTAGAAAAACTATAAATTATTACACTTAAATTTTTTTTAACGTTGGTGTCTATACTATTACCTATACTAACTTAATCTAAATTTAACGGTGATGTGTTCAGGACTATGCTAATTTCTAAGCTAGTTTATTTGTCAACGTTAAAACTTGTCTGCTTGAATGGGCATGTGTAGGTGTTTATTTATATTGGTTTCTTATTCAGCATTCGCGCATGCGCAACATGTACACTTGTATTGTTATTTTTCTTCTTTCTTGATCTTTCACTTTGCCGGATCTACGCTCCTCTCGGAACAAGCTTGCTGTATTGTCAGCTGGTTTGATCTTTTCGTTTAATAGCATAGGAATCCGCTTCGGTGGCCGTTTGGTCTAACGTGCTACTCTTTTAGACTAGACTGCCGATGATGTAGAGATCGAGGTTCGAATCTCAGTCGGGTTCACTTAGGGTGGTTTTAACAACATGGTTTTCCACTTTCTCTCTACACGCAAATGTGGTTACACTTTCTAGCTTCCTATTTATATAAACTTCCGAATTTTTAAAACCATTAGCGTAATTAGTACACGATCATATAACCTGAACGGTTAGTAAGATACAATCCTAATTGTAACTGTTATATGTCCAGACAGGAAAAAGGAGGGATTGGTAGAAGTATCTAACAAGTCAGCTTTTTTAAATACTGTCAAAAATGTTGGCATTGCAGGACTTGGAGGGGCTTATCTCGTTCCATGTGCTAAGAACAATAATGCTATTGTACTGTCTTCTACATCACCTTTAGCAAGATTATCTATAGTGAGATTCTGGTAGGAAGACCAGTAATTGAGTCACAAACACTAGTAAAACTTATTTCATATATTCATAACTTAAGTCATGTGATTTGCATTTTTAACTTTTGATAAATACCATCAATACTTATAAAATAACATTAATAATTAATTATAATGCTTTCAATGTTGACCCAAAAAAAATTATGTTTGAACTTTCTAGAACTATTCTTCCTACCAGAATTATATTAGGGCTTTTTTTTACACCGCGTCTTACTGCCCGTCCGCTTTATACGTATATGTACTAATTACGCTAATGTGTTAGGAATAGTGATGGTTGATTTTAGAGGAAGTGTACTCGCATTTGTGTGGCGTGAGAGTGGAAAACAATTAGGGGGGAAAAAACCTCAGTTCACCAGACCAGGATTGAACCCCGACCTCCCTGTCATCAGCAGTCTAGTCAATTGCAAAAGTAACATGTCTATACCGAAACGGGTATCAGCTTTAATACGAGTATATTGCTCTTGATACCATACTGCACGCATTATATTAATTATACGTTTTATGGCTTGTGTCACCCTGCCCCCCATACACACACACACACACACATACACATACACACACATACATACATACACATTGACTCAGATAGGGATATGATTCCCCCTGTAGTTACGTCCTTGATGCCATCAAACTTTATATTATATTCTATCACTAAATAAGCATTTTCAATCCCACTCCATCAATGTTTTATAATCAACCTGTCTTAGCACCCACTCGCGTTAGACGCTAATTCTAACTATGCTGATATGCTATGGATAGAGAAGGTTGAACTTATAGGTAATGTAGCCACATTTGTGTGAAGATAAAATGAAAAACCATTTAGTAGAAACCACTCTCATTAGGCCTACAACCAACCAAGATTAAACCTAGAACTCTCCGTCATGGACAGCCCAGATAGTGAGAGTGCGAGAGTGACGCCAGGGACTAGGGGTCGGCAACTTTTTTGATATCCTGGGTCTTATGGGGTTAAATAGAATTGTTGAGTTGATGTGAAAAATGTAGAGCAAAAAATTCCAACTTTAAATTTCTCATGTATTAATTAGTTATTAAGTTTATTAATAGAACACAATTGTTTGTTTTCTAAATATTTTGTGGGCTACATAAAATCAGTTAGTGTCCGTAGGTTGCTGAACCTTGCCTTAAGCCATTTTATCACTAAGCGGGTTCCTTCAATGTTCATCATTAATGTATGCAATTTATTGTGAAAATACATCACATACTTTGCTTGTATTGTGGAGATAGCGTTTTGTACTATGACATATTTCCTCCTCAAAACTCATTTGTGATTCCCCAAACCAACTCTAAATTAGACCTATAATAGATAAGTAAGGTTCCGTTGTGAAAATAATACACGTCCATTCCACTGTACGACTGCTCCAAAATACCCCTGGAGCATAAAGGAACAAGGTTGCTCCGGACCTGTTCCAGCGCGGTCTGTGACAGAGAGACCAGAAAGTTTGCTCCGAACCTGTTCCAGCACTGTCTGTGACAGAGAGACGAGGAGCAAGTTAACTCCGAACCTGTTACAACGCTGCCTGTGACAGGGGAGGAGCAAGGTTGGTTTGGACCTGTTACAACGCTGCCTGTGACAGGGGAGGAGCAAGGTTGGTTTGGACCTGTTCCAGCGCTGCCTGTGACAGGCGAGGAGAGAGGTTAATCTGGACCTGTTCCTGCGTCGCCTATGACATAGAGACGAGGAGCAATGCAAATTGCCAAGCGTTTATAAACACGTCTTCTATGACGTAACTACTTTGGGCTACCATCTACCGGATAACTTGTAACGATGCAGCCTTGACAGTAGAAGCTCGGAGAAAACAAATGGGAATACAATACAGTTTTTTTTATAATGGTGGAGTAATAGGTGGAAAGTTTCAAACGGGCCTGTGACAAGAAGGAACAGCTCCTTTCGTCTGTCAGGAGCAGACTGTGACTGTGACGTCAGAGGAGCAGTGACAAAGGAGCAGGTTGTGATTTCACAACCCATCCCTAGTTGTGTCACTAATAGGTGCCGCAACGCCTCCATGGGGATGAAGTCCGGGTTAAAACCTTGAGGGTGGCTTTCCATATGTCAATGAGGGTTCTACCCCACTCTGATTACAATTATTACAAAAAAATTGCTAATAGATACAAAATTAGATTCCTAAAATTTAAACCCTATAAAAAACTATGCGTAAATTTGTCATATTTACACATTAAACTACACACACATATTAATGTGAAACGGTTGGGTGATGTCATCACCAACAAAAATAAGCTCTAAGCTTATCATAAACAACCTATTGCCATCCGGAGATATAACCAATAGAAAAACACCAAAATCGACCCAAAAAACAATTGGTATTGAAAACTATCTAAAACACATGATTTCATTACAATCAAGTTTTGACAAGTGCATGACCACAAGGAAAAACACCCCCAGCTGGCTATTTCCAAGTTTAAAGTTTAATTTTGTCTGCCCAGACAAATATACAGTACTTTGTAAATAAAACGTTGGCACTGAACATTACAATAACACAATAAAAATGTATTCCTACAATAAACTGGGATTCATGCCTAGACCTCTCCAGTTACAAGCTGTGAGATTAACATATAGACAATGTGTCCACCTGTATTGATTAAACGACGAACGAGTAGTAAGACGCGGCGCTAAATTAATTAACACTGGCCTCCACCCAAAGCTGAAAATGACTTGACATCGAACAAGTGGCTTTATGTCCACTTTCTAGTTTAACCACTAAAAACTAAGGGGTAAGTAAGCTTAACCACTCTCAGTAAACCAGGTATAGATTTGAACCCTAACCTTCCACCAACACATGCATATAAGACCAGACGAGACTGATGCCGTTTTTAGAATAAAGGCGGGTTATTAAATACACTCAAGAAATAGGAAGGTATAATTTAAAGGAGATGTATCCGCACTTGCTTGGGGAAATAGTGGGAGACCTAAAAGTTGACACACGGTATCCAGTATCAAGACACTATGGTTTTCATAGACTATGTTTTTATAAAGTACACGTAATACAATCGGACAATCAAGAATCTATAAACAAACCAGCAAAACAGTTTTGACACTACCCAGGTCTTAATTTGGACATCACAAGATAATAGAGTATATTGGAATAACACTAGTCTATATAACTTTTGTAAATATTTAGAAAATATTTCTACTATCTGGCATGTTAGTAAAAAAAACTAGATCAAGAAATAGTGGCTATTTAATGTGTTATGAATAGGCCATTCAATTAAACTATATACTCAAATCACACACAATTCGTTGAAGATTAATAACACATGTCTATTTATTTTGTTTTTTCTTTACCATGACGCCGAAATGACGTGCTGGAGATGTTAAATATACAATTTACTAATTAGGCTAAGAAAACACTTTTTTTTTTTACTTTTACTGAAATAAATGCAGGTCGTAAGCAATACATATAGGGACTCTTGCGATAGTATAAGGGATCAATTCCTATAAATACATATGTAAACTATTTCATATTCATGTGAGCTCTCTATCTTTCCATCCTTTGTGGCGTGTGGTGGACCGGGGTTTTGTGACCAATGAAACCTTCGTGAGAACGCTAAGAACAACCAAGTCGATCAATGTCGAGTACCGCTTCTGGTGCTCAACGCGGAAGATAAGGCAACAACCGAAAGGTAATAGAGAGGGTTCTTGGCGCGGTCTGTGCAAGTATGGAGAAAATACGCGAAGCCGACAAGGACCGAACAATGAGGCACAACAGAGCTACATCACCCAATTAGAACTAAGCTAATGATAATGTTTTTGTTAGAGGTTAGTTAACCTTAGTGACAGGTAGCATGGTCGCAATCAGAGCTTTTGTATGTCCACAATTATACTATGAGATAACTAACTTTCAATGTACAGTATAGCTTCTTTGGTGCTGACTGACCACTCACAGCTGACTTCTGACAGCCAACATTTGGGTATATACCTAAATTTTGACTATTAGAAGTGACAGCTGCTAAACACATGATTTTGCAGATCATATGGTTCGGCGTAGGGATATATAATTTGGTCTGTTAGCTTTTCAAAGCCGTCAGCTGTCAGTCAGCACCAAATAAGTCATGGGGCTACTGTACCGTACCTCATAAACTAAAAAGTTTATTTATGATTAGCCCAAGAAAAGTAATAAAATATATTATATTGAACAAGGATTTGGTTTTTCAACTCCTGGATAGTTTCCTGACTTAGACAACTTTATTAACCTTTAGTCCATCTCACTCTATAAAACAAACACAACGTACAAATCCCTCTGATTACCAAATCACATACTGAAGAACATAACAGATTTGGCCAAATATCATAAACAAAACAATATATTTATGAAAACTATTCGCTGCAAAGTAAATTGTATATCTACTACGAAATTATAAATTATATTTTTAACTTAAATATTGCTATATGATATAAATGTGAAAGTTGTGGTCAAACTTTAATTTACATTTTTCCAATGTCAATATATATTCTATGTGATGCAGGTAGTCCCCCCGAACTCTGGAACTGCCCGACTCCTGAAGTACGGTTCCCGGAAGAGTTCCAGGATACCCCAAGGCGGTAACAAAAAGAAAGAAAACACTCCTGAATGGATCAACACAGCAATAGCCATTGTTAAGAGAGAATCACCAAAGGTTTGAAAGCTCTAATACGTGGCCACATAGCAAATGTGTTTTAAAACAATCCATTATATTAGATAGCTGACTTAACAAAAATGTTGAATGGCACATACTTTAGTACAATAAAAGGTCATGTAATAACATATGTGTTGAGAGCATTGTCCAATATTAATCATAGAGCACGCATGTTACAAGGCACTAAATTAAGTACACCAAAGTTTCCACGCGATGAATTTGTTGTAAGAGACATATTCTCTCCTGATCTTACCAAATATTTATGTTGAAAGGCATAATAAGCCTAACGAGTCCATGCTATCACCAAAAACAAGAATATATTTCAAAGATTAAATTAGGGATTGTTAAATATTAAAAGTCATTTTAGAATTTAGTAAAAATAGAAGATAAACTATTTAATGTACTGTACTCATGTAATACAAAATAAGTAACAAGAAAAAATTATTCAAAATTTATGGTAACAAATTTAATTAACCAATTATCAATCAAATACAATTTAAAATTTAAAATACATAGATTACAGTGACTACATTTTAAAACCTTATTCCAAAACCATCCACCCAGACCCAGATGGGGATCTGGGGCTTTCGACATTATATAATTAATCTAAATTTACTTTAAAAACATTTTGACTTATGAAAGATCAACTTATATATTTATGAAAAGTAGGTCATACAATTTGTAAACCAAAATAAATATAATTTCTAATAATTAATGCTTATACTTATTATTAAATATAGAAACAATGTAATATATTATTATTATTAGCACCGCGTCTTACTAACCGTTCGGGTTATACGCACTTACGCTAATGTGTAATGGTAGGGTGATAGTGAGATGAAATGAAGGACCTACAGTTTAACGTGGAATCCGAACCACGGTGGAGGCCTGGCATTCCTCACATTCACAAGATGTCTTGTCAGAGGTGAAGGAAGGGTTTGGTAATCAGATAAATCTTTGCCGGGACCGAGGATTGAACCCAGGCCGCCAGCATATAAGTCTGACACCTTAACCCTAGACCGCCAGCTCACCAATGTTATATAAATAATACAATGAATGTATGAGTGCATGCAAAAAGCATAAAGGAAGGGTTCTTGGTGTGGGTCCAAACAACAAACGCATACGTCTCCACTTCATCTTTTTGCCACGGCTTACCTTATCCTCTTAGCTCCTGGTAATTGTTTTTTTGTTGTTGTTGATAAGTTCATTTAAGATAGTTTTAAGATAATTTCTTTGAAAAATCATACATATTTTCTTTCTAGAGATATTAAGGTTGTAAGAATGAAAACAATTGCTTAGTTGTTTATCACTGCTCTTGTGTCTAGAACAAGGAGAGCGCCACTAGTGTTGATGAATGGAAGGAATGACTGTTGGCTACTACTGCTCTTATGTCTAGAACCAGGAGAGTGCTACTAGTGTTGATGAATGGAAGGAATGACTGTTGGCTAATACTGCTCTTATGTCTAGAACCAGGAGAGCATTACTAGTGTTGATGAATGGAAGGAATGACTGTTGGCTACTACTGTTCTTGTGTCTAGAACCAGGAGAGCGTTACTAGTGTTGATGAATGGAAGGAATGACTGTTGGCTACTACTGCTCTTGTGTCTAGAACCAGGAGAGTGCTACTAGTGTTGATGAATGGAAGGAATGAATGTTGGCTACTACTGCTCTTGTGTCTAAAACCAGTAGAGTGCTACTAGTGATGATGAATGGAAGGAATGACTTTTGGCTACTACTGCACTTGTGTCTAGAACCAGCATTACTAGTGTTGATGAATGGAAGGAATGACTGTTGGCTACTACTCCTCTTGTGTCTAGAACCAGGAGAGCGTTACTAGTGTTGTTGAACGGAAGGAATGTCTGTTGACTACTCCTGCTCTTGTGTCTATAACAAGGAGAGCATTACTAGTGTTGATGAATGGAAGGAATTATTCAGTGGTCTAGAAACCAGAATGAGTAGAGGGGTATTACAATTATTTATATATACCAACTAGCTATATACAGAGTTATTTAGATCTCGAGGTAAAAAAAAACTTGGATTTTTAAAGGGGGTGACAAGACAAGACGAGACTTCTGTTTATTGTTTAAAGTGCTTTATTGACAATGCAATCCAATATTTTTTGATAGTTTTTTTATTTTTCAATTGTTTAATTTCCATGAGATAATATTGGATTAAAGGTGAGTACAGTAACAGAATTGTCATAATTGAAGTAAAAGATCATTTTAAATATGTTTAAACCATTAATATGTAATACATTATAAATTATATAAAGAAGGAAAGATGGAACTGGAAATAGAAACACATCATTTTACTATAACATATTATTTACTATCCCTCTCACCCATGGGGAAATTGTCCCATTTTGTGAGTTTTACCCTTGTCAGATCTTAGGTTAAAAAAAATCACATCCCTAAGAAAAATTGTAATGAATCTCATTAGATGTATTGCTATATTTACACCCCACATATTTAATTTACGGCTAGTCTATATTATAATTGCTCCCGATATTGTTGCAGAAGGAGCCTGAACCAGGTGTAAACAATATTCCTGAGAGCAGCAATGGCAACCACCAACATGACTATAGTGAGGAGATGTGCAGCACTGGTAGTCAGCAGCATGTAAGCTACGTTAATACACAACCGATTCACAACAGTGAGATTCATCAATTTGAAAGCAATATAAAAGGACAAAAGCTGTTCTGTCACAGCTTAGAGAGACAAATGAAAAATAATAGCTTTGTACAAAATAATAAAATTGGCCCATCACAATACTGCAATGAATTTCAGAGTGTGTGCATAAATGAATGGGGCTCATCTTGTGGTAGTAATGTAGGTGTATTATGCAACAATGAATGTGAAACGATGGACAAAAATGAAACCAAGATTGAAATTAAAAATGAAAGCTTTGCACTTTGCAATAATGTGCATTATACAGCTCAAGAAAGTAGTGAATCTGGTGTGAACAATGATGATAATACTTTCCAATGTTTAGTGACTGTCCACAGATCCATGAGTCAGTAGTGAGTGTTTGGTGATTGTCCTCATATCCATGAGTCATTAGTGGGTTTTTGATAACCATTCAGAGATTTATGACATTTTTTGGTATTAAATTTGTTCATTTTATTTTATCGTATGTCATATACCACAAGGAGGAGCTTTGACGTCTAGGTTTGGTCGCCTTATCTGCAGAGTATTAGCCCCTCTATTGGCACAGGGCGTTGCTCAGGATACATGATTTGAAGTTGTCTACACGTCATACCCCCAATGAGATTATGTTATTATGGTTTTTTTTGGAGCTGTGGAGCCGGGGGGAGTGTTATCCTACCTTAAACCTAAATTACCAAACCATGGTGACCGTTGAGCTTATTCCCCTTAAGTGAAAAATACATAGGTGCCAGACCCCTAAGTTTGTAACCAAGTGCACTGACCACTACACTATGGAACCTGTTCATAGATTAACGAGTCAATGCTAATAAAAGCACCTTTAAGTACATCCTGTAGCCCTATATAGGATGTTCGGAAACTTATAGCCCAAACTGCACATACAGCTTGTTTGAACAAAAAAATAATAATAATAATAATACAAAATACCTCCAAACTTACATCTGGAAAGCTATGCCAATACCATTAAATTCTGTCCAGTGTATCGGCGTACAACACCGGGATAGCAAAGCTTTCAAGCATACGTGTACAACTGGTTGCATAGGAGTTAGGCGCGTGGCACAACACACCTCGATATCTTGAATACGTTCGTAGACTCTTCATTAATGGTCCTACATTACAGAAAGTGCTTGCCATTATCACATGTGCAGTTCCATGCACCTCACTCCTATGCAACTTGTTGTACAGTGTACACGCCTGCTTGACAGCTTTGCTCTCCTGGCGCTATACGCCAAAACTTTGAACATAAGTTATTGATATTATCATAGTTTTCTGGATGTAAGTGTATAGGGATAGATTGCTTTTGGTTCAAACAAATTCTATGTACAGTTTGGGCTATGAGTTTTCGAACATTCTGTATATCCATGAGTCAATAGCCAAGAAAATACCCTCAAGATTTTAGTGACTATCCACGGACCCATGAGCCTGTTATGAGGAAGCTACTTTCTAATAGTTTGTGACTATTCTAAGATTATGATGTACTAGTTAAAACAATACTTTACAGGGTTTAGGGACTGCATTTATATTTTTAGCATCACCTCTTACTATCCATTTGAGTTTTCCGTTAATGTACTAATTGCGCTGTTTTGTTTGACTGAGAAATGTTGGATTTAGAAGTGTACCCACATTTACGTGAAGAGAGACAGTGGGGAACCATTTATGAAAAACCACCCTCAGTACACCCAACCGGGATTGAACCCCTATCTACCCATCATTGGCGGTCTAGTCTATTGAGAGAGTAGCGCCTTAGACCATGCGGCCACCGAAGCGGATTTTAGTGCCTGATCACAGATCTTTTAGTCAGTAGCGATGACAATGCCTTCCAGTGTTTAGTGGCTATTCACAGATGCATGAGGCAGTAATTGGGACAATAATTTCCAATAGTTAGAGATTGTCTGCATATTAAGGACTTAATAGTAATGACAACACTTTTTCAGGGTTTGGGAATGTACACACATTTTTTAGGCATTGGTGATGACAGTATCTTCCACTATTTGGTGACTGTTATAGATACATATAGTTCCATATTGAGTGTTTGGGGACTCTATTTATATCCATGGGTCGTAAATGAGTTTAATACCTTGAAATGTTTGGGGACTGCCCATAAGTCCATGAATCACCAGTGAATGGTGACTTTCAAAAAATACGCGAATCATAATTGAGGCCAATACTTGTTAATGTCAGTAGATTATTCTCAAATACATGAGTCATTAGGGAGGACAATATCTTCACATGTGTGATGTTTCTCAACTTATCTATTGGTCAATAGTAAGGACAATATATTATAATGTTTAGAGACTGTCCACAGATTTATGATTCACTAGTGGAGACGGTGTTTGGCCACTTTCCATCGATGAATTATTATTAGTGATGGCATTAACTTCCAGTGATTTGTGACAGTTGCAGTCAGTATTGAATGTTTGGTAACCTACACCATGCATTTTAAACATTAGTGAGGAATTACTTTCTAGTGTCAGGTTGGTTCATTTACAAAGATTTATTAATAATTATAAAGGACACTGCATTCCAGTGTTTGGTGACTCTCCAAATATCACGGAGTCATTTGTGAGGGCAATGCTATATAGTGTTTAATGACTCTCCATAGATCCATTAGTCAGTAGTGAGGACAATGCCATACAGTGTTTAATGACTCTTCATAGATCCACGAGTCAGTATTGAGGACATTTCCTTGCATGGTTTTGTATTTGTCTACATACATATAACTTAATAATGAAAACAATACTTTCCAGTGTTTGGTGATTATTTAAAAATTCAAAATTCAATCGTTTTACATTAAACATCCTTTCAATAGTTTGTTGGACACCAAATGTAACATTTACACCAAATTCAGCTTTTCTTGAATATCAAACTAAAATATATTTTTATGAGTAATATTTTGTAGTTTTAACATGAATTAACAAAATATTATCTGCCAATTATTTAAATTTAAACTTTTATAATAATTTCATAAATATATATTTTACATTTAGACCTAAGACTTGCCGTAAGCTTTAGGTATAAGGAAGGTTGCTTAGAGAAAATACATCATAATTAGGGTTGATGGGGGATAGTAAAACAGCAGTGATGAGTCACATAGATATCATAACCAGCATCAGTGCGAACGGCTAATATTCAAACCGGTGCTAGCTATTACAGAAGGGAGACCTGAAACGATTACTTATAGGACTCGATATTACTATATATTTTACAAAAGATTAACACTAAAATATTTACTCCGAAAGTGGTCTTGAAACTATTAATAAACTAAGTAGTAGATAAAACTGTTGAATAAATAGACACAATTTTTATTTTATCGCGACCCCTGTTGTCATTTGAATTCGAGATTTTGATGGGATTTTTGGTGATAGCGTCTCTGTTTGTGTGTCTTTATCTCAAACCAGAGTGGAAACCATACACTGATCGGCCTAAAACTGGGTTTTCTTAAGGTTCCCAAGAGTTTTTTTAGAATTATATATCGAACCCTAAAATTAAGTGTGGTTTACTAAAGGTGAAAATAGAAACAATCGATTTTCTCAAAATTTGCTCTAACGATTTTGATTAAAATTCTTATCAAAAGCCCGACACTTTATCTCAGTCAATAGCTTGTCTGTTCACTAGATTAAGGGTTCCGTGTTCGATTCCTGGCATGGCCTGGTGCATCTCATTCTCTCGGGAAAATTACTTAGAGGGTACTTTACACTTATGGATTCATCCCATTTTGATCGTATTTCCTGAAATCATGATATAAGGAATGCCTTTCTATTTCAAAGTTGTAGGACTGTTAAAAATAAAAATAAAGTATTTGAAATATATTTTTATAAGACCAATAATTTTCGAGACATCAGCAAATAATTTTTTTAATGGATGTCTGCGAAATAAGGATATAATTGTTATGTTCTTTGGTGAACAGTGATGTTCCTTATTTCTCACTGTGTTTCTGTAACAGTTTATTGTATTTAATTTAAACGGAAATGTGTATTATTTCATTTAACATATCTTATAAGTTTTTAAATAAATGTTTCCATTTTTATAGCTAAAGGAGCAAAAATGTATGTTGGGTACCGTACCATTTATTTTTTGACAAACATCAAGACACTAAGCACTAATCAGGCATTTAATAAATATACAAAACAATGTTTCACTTTAAAGTTTATTTCTTGACCTACAATCTTCATTTATAAACTATCTAAGATAATATGATCCTCAGTCACTCTGTGAAATTTGCATTGAAATTATGTCAGGTGTGCTGGGAGATAAAATATATGGATATTTGGAAATTTGGACTATTGCAATAATATTAATGGGGCGTGATTTTCTAGCTTCCTTATTATAATAAGGATTGAATTTATTGCATTCACACAATATTTTTTGCAGCAAGCATCTTCATATATTATAATAAACTATTACAATTTTTTTGTAAAATATCCAGATCTTTTGTTTTCCCTCCATTTTATGTGGAGATAGCCACACGTCATTTCCAATTTGAGGAAAGTTTTCTTTGGAATATCTTATCAAAATATAGCTGTGTGTAAAAAAAACTACCCTTACTTTTCTTTGAGAATTTTATAAACAGTAAAATAATATATTGGTATTTATTTATATATTCTCAAAACCATACTTCTGGAATTGAAGGTGTATTAGTTATAATAAAGGTTTTATTTACATAAAATGAATTAAATAATCAACGAACATTCAATAGACATTTCTAGCCAGAGGTTAATTAGTATTAAACATAATAATTATACTATCATTACACATATTGAGCTTTTGATCATCTATATTTCATGTATTAGTTTATCAAAATATTCTTAATCAGTTGTCGTTGCAATAATGTAATTTTAATAATACAAGTGTTTATAATTATTTCTCCTTTGAATATAACCAAAATAAAATTGGTATAAATAGAAACATATACTGGCTTTTTAAAATAGTAATCATTAATTAATTTTAATTTTCTCATCGAGTCATCTTTACACCAGTCTCAAATTATATCACCATTGTTCAGCATTTTAAAATATTCTAGAATAATAAATGATAACCACAACCAATTGGAATGTTAAATAAGCATTACGTTTTAACTTTAATCTTACAAAATTAATATGAGAGCAAAAGTCAATGTTGTCATTTATAAATGTGGGGGTACTTTAATGTGTACAGGACTTTCCTTGTAGTATTGTTTGTATGTTCTTTAATTTGTTGATAATAGAGTTTTTTTTAAAAAAAATCAGTAAAAGGCAAACAATAGGTCTCGAATTATTTAAAGTCATATACTATTCATTTACTTATAATCCAACAAAAGGAACTAATTTAATAAACGGTTTTCCAAGCAAATAAAATCCTTAACAATATTTTAAAGATGCTTCTGATACAATAAATAATAGTCATAAAACAAGTGTTGCAATTTTTTTTTCAAACAAACTCGCCAGTTGATTCTAATAAACACAGAAGCTAAGAACTTCAAGCTTTATTAAAAGTACAGAATTTTTACTAAGAACTACAATCTTAGTTATTTTTGTCAGGCTTCTTAGTATCCCTTACACCTGTGTACAGTAGAGTTCAAATCCTCTGTACTCTACATTAAGAAATGTTACCTTGAGCTCCCAAATCAGGAGTGGGGAAAGTTTAACTTAGTTATTTTAGTTAAATGCATCTCATTGCACATCCAGCCTGTCCTCAACTTAGACAAATTCATAGTTTGAAGGGGATTTTAAGGAAATTAATCAGAATTCATTTGGATAACATACATGAAACCATTAATGGAAAAAAAGATAGAATGCGCCCAATGGGATTTGTTTCTTTATTAAATGATTTATTTCCTTGGTTTGACTTCATTAACATTATATTTGTAATGTTATCACCAGCAGTAGGTCAGTTGAATCATTCCAAATTGAAATAAAATATTTTTATAAGATTTGTTATTATATACGAAATGAGTATTATAAGAAAGTTTAATTAATATACATTTATAAGTGCATTATTTATTACAAGTAAGCAATTATCATTGTGTGCCGATTGTTGTATCAATCAATTAGAATCAGTTAATTAATAAATAAATAGTAATAATAATGCAGTTACTAACAGAAGTTAAACTTTCTATTGCTGGAGTTGATCCCACTTCTCTAAACGCTCAGTTTGGGTTCACACCTTAAAAATATACAGACTTTAAAATTGTCACTAAACTTACATAAATAATAAAATATATATGATAAGAAAATTGTGGAAGTAAAGGAAAACTCCCAAACTTATTTCTTGTGTACCAGGCGATAGTTTTTAATAGGTATTGAAAAAAATTGATGATAAATTTGTAAGTTTTTCAAATCTGTTAAAAGTAATAAATCAAACTAGTTATTTTGTTGAGCACAATCCTAATGTAGTTAATTATCAGTCTACTAGTTATAAAGGAATGACCAGGAAGATTAAGAAGGCCAGCAGAAATTACGAGATAAAATAGTGTGTTTTTTTTTGTTTTCCCAACACTCATGACAATAACCTCATTGTTGATCAGGAGGTAATAAGTACAAGAACAATTTTCTTGAGTCAACCACTATACTATATTTTTGTTAGTTGTTTTCAGAGGGCATAATACGATTATACTCTGACATTGAATATTTAAAGAGTTAAACAGAAAAAGATTACATGAGAAGACATAATTACACTAGTAATAAATACACAATTGCTTGTATTACGTAGACAATTGAGTTCCTCGGGCTCTTAGCGAAGCAATGTCAGCAGCAGTAATGGAATATTTATTGTTTACACCTGCAACATTGGTGTTCACTTTGGCCCTCCCATCTAGGTTGACTTGGGGACCATCTCCAATTGGAATTATATCTTCCCTGGAACATAAACACCAGCCATCTCAATGCTAGTTCTAGAAGGGTATATTTAGAGAAAAGAAAAACACAAGCTCAATTTACTACAAATATAGTTAATTAAGGATATCAAACTCAATTCTTTGATACTTCGATACACTCGATTCTTACTAGTATCGAAAGAATCGATAATCGATCTTAATAATACGATTCTCTATACTTACAATTCCTAGCTCTCAATGAAACTACTGACAGCTAAGTAAAATAGAAAAATTTAGAATGAGTAGTAATCAATTATTTCTATATTAGTTTATTTGCTGTTAATTGCTATATATTTTGGTTTATTTAATAATAACCCTATTAGATGAAAAATCTTTTTATGTCTTAGTTTTTTTTCTTATGCTATACAGCTGAATAAATATGTTTGTGTATGAGGTTGGAAAAACAATGAAATAGGAAATGTTCAAGAATATAAATCGAGAATAGAAAAATCGAAGTTGAACTTAAGAATTGGAATCTATAATCGCAATCGATAAAAAGAGGTATCGTGACATCTTTAATAATAATAGGAGAAGTTCAGTTAAATAACTGCTACAAACTATTTCAAGGATATTGTAGACATGAGACAAATATAAAACACCATCTACTATAAAAGTTAATATAGTTCTATGATAATATTGAGACTAGGTAAAAAGACAAACACGAGCTATTTAAATGTTGTCATAGCGCGGGTAGAAGTGAGATTAGAAATAATAATATGAATAGAAAGGATATTAGAAAGTAACAATTTGACACTAGTGATGATAGCAGGTAATAAGGGTGATAACATAAATAAGTAGATACAGGCATCAACCATAAATTATTTGAAACCACTGTTTATTCCAGTATTTTATGTGCTAACCGACTCCACGTACACTCTGACGTAGTTGTTGTTGGTTAGAATTATTCCTAAGTATTTAAACTAATTAAACTTGTCAATTGATATGTTGTTCAAGATATTCTCTAAATTATCGTCCCCGATCATTACAATAATAGATCTTAATAACTTTATTAGAACTAAGCATTTTGAAGCATTTGAAACAAAATATTTAAGAAGTTAAGGATCTCTAATGTGGTTTTGGAAGAAGACTGTAGTAAAATAAATAATAATTACTGTGTGAGTACTTTATTTATTTAACAGTATTTACTAAACTGTAAGAAATGTGTCTTGATTTGAGGATCCATAAACATAGTTATTCAAGTTATCGTCATAAGATAGTTATCGTAATCCACCTACTGATTGTACTTTTTTTTTTGTATAGCGTATGGATAGTAGGTGGTGGATTAATTACAAGGAAATGAGAACAGAATAATAATTAATTACTGTCAATTCATAATAATATATTTATGTTTTTCAGATGTAGGTATTAAGAAGAAAGGGAAATATATTAAAGATTACTATTTTCTAGAAATTCACTATCAAAATCTGATTAAAAGACTCATAATACGCCAATAAAACCTTCCACTGATCCTATTTAAAATAAATGGATACTAATAATTAAAACATAGGTGACAAAAAAAGTAGGACCAGAAATCAAATATATGGTCATCATGGCAAATAAATAACATAACGATAAAACAAATGAAGAAAAATATAGCTCGCATTTTAAAAATTGCCTGAGATATCAAATGCAGTCATACAAACACCCAAAGATATAATATTTTTATTTGAAAAAAATTCAAAATTAACTACCAAAACTTTGTGGAGAATTTTATTGTAGTCTGTAATTTAATAAGATGTCAATTTTTGAGAATATTTTAAAATGTGTTTAAATTTGATAATTTGTAACTAAACTGCGCGTCATTAAAAATCTTGACTCTAATAGAAAAATTGCCCTTTAAAATAAAACTTTGGAAACTGGTCTAGAGTGATTCATAACTAACCCTAAATTATCTTTTCATATTTAATCCTACCATTTTCGGTCACGTCCTTATTGGCTAATCATCAAACTTACCTCTGAGTCAATTGTAGACCGAGTTTAAATGTTTGCTATTAGAATAGATTATTGTAGATGAGACTAGAGTATATGATCTGAACTATAGTAAATAAAAATTTTAATGAGTATGTATGCAAATTAGATCAGTTTTCCAGTTCTACATTCAAAGTACCTTGTTGCAGTTTTCTCATCTTATCTATTATATCTAATATTTAAATTTATTCATTAATTTTATAGTCCAAACTTATTTAATGATTGACGATGAGGAGTCCCAAAGGTACTTAAAAAAGTTACCATCTGTCCACTTTTGGTTGGTATGATCTTAATTGTATCTGAATTATAAAACCCCAAAAAGTACACTTCTCAACATTTGCCAATAATTGTGAACTCCATTGGTAGCTTAGAAAGATATGTTATTGCTGTTTCCTATAATGTCAGCATTTGTCGAATTATAGTGTTAGAATAAAACTCGTGTACAAGTTGTCTGCAGTAAGGCATCTAATTCTGACGGTAACCAAATGGTTACCC
Source organism: Timema douglasi (assembly GCA_901482245.1). NCBI lineage: Eukaryota > Metazoa > Arthropoda > Insecta > Phasmatodea > Timematidae > Timema > Timema douglasi. Next base: position 60,664 of record CABEEJ010002430.1, read on the forward strand.
ATGGTAATGCTTTTACGTGGAATGTAAGCATTTAGATAAAATTACTTATTGGTTATATCTATAAGGAAAAAAATGTTGTCCTCCCGATTCAGTATTTACAAACTAAAGGGAAATTTTTCTATTTTATAAAGTAATCGAAGGATACATTGTCGTGTAAGGCTTTGAGTAACACATTATGTTTAGGTTTAGTTAACAATCAACTTGACTAAATTTATATAGTACTTTAATTTAAATAAATATTATTTTTGTATTATTTATTCTATAGTATCTGTACTTACTCTAGATGTTTACCTAATAGGGCCTATACGTATTATATATATATAATTAATCAATAGTTCTACTCACTACGGACTATATACAGAATGTTCATAAACTCATAGCCCAAACTGCACATATAGTTTGTTTGAACCAAAAGACCAGAAATAATACAAAATCTCTATACACACATCCGGAAAACTATGTTAATGCTATTAAATCGTGGTAGGTGGCCTGGTGGTCTAGGGGTAAGGTGTCAGACTTCTGTGCTGGCGGCCGAGGCTCAATCCTTGGTCCCGGCACAGATTTATCTGATTACAAAACCCTTCCTTCACCTTTGACAAGACATCTTATGAATGTGGGGAATGCCAGGCCTCCACCGTGGTTCGTATCCCACGTTAAACTGTAGGTCCTCCATTTCATCTCACAATCACCCTACACATTACACATTAGCGTAAATGAGTGTAACCCGAACGGGTAATAATACGTGGTGATGATAATAATAATAATAATAATTTAAAAAGCAAGTTAAAAAGCCCTTGGTAACTTTATCTCTTTTCTCTTTCTCTCTCTCTTTCTTTATACATAGATATTCAATATTTCTACTTCTACCTAATAGGGCCTATATATAGTTCTACTTAATAGGGCATACACGTGCATATATATATGTGTGGCCCAGTAGGTAGAAATATTGAATAGTTACAGATACTACATAATAAATAATATAAAAATAATGTTTATAGTAAATTCAATATTTGTTTTCATCAAAACTGATCTTTAGATATTTGAAAGGGGAGAGTTGAACAATGTAGGGTACATTTTCATTCATTATAAATGATTTGTTATTAGTAGATTTAACATGTAGGCTATTAACGTTTTATTTTAAAAGGCATGGATTTTTGGGTAGCTTATAGGAAATGAACCCACATTAGCGGAGTAAGAGAGAATGGGAAAATCAGTGTTAAATTACAGATGAAAAACAAACTTCATTAAATACATCCAAGATTCAAACCTTGACCTTTCTTCCCGCAGTCATTCAGTTAATTGCAAGATTGATACTTTAAAGCAAAATATTTTTTTTTTATCTGAGCCTTATATTTTATTCAATGAGCAACCCACAAACCAAAAAACTGTATTTTATCTATCTTTGAGTGCTTAATGAATTATTATAGTACATTTTTTGATGCTAAAAAAAGTTTAAGAGCATAAGTATATGTGTATTTTTTTCAGATTTGACAATTAATGTTTATGTTTGTTGGTACTAATACCACTTTTGCCCTTGGTTAGGTCAGTTGTGTGATCTGTCTATAAAAAGCAGGTTAAAACTCACTTGATGACTCTATAGCCTTGGTCATCCGCCTCGTAGTGGACGGTCCTCATGTAGAAGCCGTCGCTATATGAATACAATCCATTTAGCTTAAGTCCATCTCTCGTCTCCTGCCTCACATGACTAGTGTCCATTATACCATCTTCAACGGATGAACTGAAGGTGTACTTGGCATTCTCTGCTTGTCTCCTGAAAATTATCACCATCGTAATCGTAGAGATGTATGTGCTCGAGTTTTCCCTTGAGGATGTTGGGGGTAGTGGGAGATAAATAGGTATTTTTCTAAAAGTTGGTTTCACATGTCCTATTTCGGTTGGTGGTAGAAGGTTTATTGTAAATCAACCCTTTCATCATGTTCTTCTGAATTAGAGCGTTTAAAATATTATCTACCCACGGGGGGCTACATGGAGCAATATTGTTAAAGAGAAGGGGGAAAAGGTAAATGATAATTGTTGAGGTGATGGTGAATATATACTATTGGTGGGGTAGGTATGAGCTGTGATGGTTCTAGCGGGGTGTGGGGAAGTTGAGTAGCTGTGTTGAGGGTCCAGGGATGGGATGGGCTAAATCAATGGGTAAGGGGATGTTTGAGGGGGGGGGCTGCGTGTCTTTCTCCTCCACAAAGTCCCAGGTTAGATGTTTCCACTGGATACAGTGGAGGGGAACGTGTGGTGGCTGGAGAAATGGAGGGAGGATAAGCTGTACTGAGGGCATGACCAGGTTGAGGTAATGAATGGAGGGGGAAAAAGGGTGTTGTATTATTATTATTGTATTATATAGTAGGATATCGGTAAGAAAAAAGACCTTTCAGAGGTAAACTCCTCCCGTGAATGAAGTTTATGCTGTCGTGTGTCCGGTGTACGTAGCTTCCTCGTTCTTCTTTCCTCAGAGGTCGGAAGTGAGGCCGTTGGCCTAGTGCGCTATGTCAAAGGTTGAACGAAAAGGCATCGAACATGTGTAGCACCGGTATTTCTATTTTGTTGTTTGTTGTTAATTATGACTATGAGTTTCCTATCAATACCCTTTCTCGCTCTTACAATTTTGTAATTTTATATTTATTCGTCCGACTCTCTTTAGGATCATGGCGAAGTACATAAATTACATAAAATAAACATTTAACACATAGGCCTACACTGATTACCTGTTGACACAAAGAAAACAATACATTACATAAAATATACAGAAAATTATATGTGAGGTTCTTCCTCCAGACACTCTTAAAATACACACAAATATTGTAATTAGTTTGGTCCAAACTCATGGAAACACTATCAAGTGCTGGGACTCGCAGACTGTGTTCGGTGGCTCACTCGGTAAGGGTGTCCTTGGTCGGTCACCAACGCATGACACGTAGCAAAGAAAATGGTACCCAATACATCTTTCCTAGTTCTACTTTGTCACCGGAACATTTGATGGTTTTCTCCACCGGGTCTTAGACCCGATGCAAGGTTTTCTCTAATTCCTGAGCGTATAAACTTCTAATGATATGTTTATCGCTAATATTTTTGCTCATATATGTTTTATAATTTGTATTAACGATCTTGCGTATCTTACAGAATTAGACCGAACAGTATATATAGCCTTTCGTAAAAAATGTCCATAGGCTTTCTGAGTCTACAATATCCTCAATTTTAAGCCCGGTTGGTTGTTGGGTCAAGTATCTTTAACGTAAACAAATGATTCATTAAATATCTTTTTATACCTACTAAATATAGGTACTGTTTTAAAATTTGATTGTATGTTCGATTATTATTGTCGACTAAAGAATGTTTCTAATCATGCGAGGGAAGAGAAGGAAAAGGCTAAAATCTAATAATTATGTGTTGACCTGAAGTATGAGGCCGTCTGATAAGCATGCAGTTCCTGTCATGATAGTATGAATAATTTTATATATATATATATATATATATATCTTTATATGATAAGATAAATAATACATTTTCGGGTGAAGCTATTAAGATTGCATATTATGCATATTATGTTATACTCACTCATATAACATATGCAATCTTAATAGCTTCAACCGAAAATGTATGATTTGTCTTATCACATAAAGGTAATCTGTTGTGTAAGGACTTAGTTGTATTACGTGAATAATTGTGTGTATCTAATATCAAAAATATTCTTCACTAGTATGAAACATTGATTGCCTTACCTGAACCTTTAGTGTCTGTCATGTCCAACTCAACTCATAATCATTACTAAGCCATGGTAGCCTTACCTGAAACTTTATTGTCTGCCATGTCCAACTCAACTCATAATCATTACTAAACCATGGTAGCCTTACCTGAAACTTTATTGTCTGCCATGTCCAACTCAACTCATAATCATTACTAAGCCATGGTAGCCTTACCTGAACATTTATTGTCTGCCATGTCCAACTCAACTCATAATCATTATTAAGCCATGGTAGCCTTACCTAAACGTTTATTGTCTGCCATGTCCAACTCAACTCATAATCATTATTAAACCATGGTAGCCTTACCTGAACATTACTTTTTTTGTCCTATCAAACACAGCTAATCACTAGTTTTAAGCTTTGGTATAATTTTGTAAACGTTTATTGTTGGCATTATAAAACACAGCTCCTTACTAGTATAAAATCTTGGCAGTCCTATATTAACTTTTATGTGTTGTCTTATTAAACACAGCTCATCCCAAGGGTAAAACTATGCGATCTATCTGTATATCTAAACATTTCTGGTTTTTAATAACAAAAACAACTCAACACAAGTATAAAACCTTACCTAAACACTTTCTGTCTTATTAATCACAGATTATCAATAATATTGATTGACTTACCTGAACTTCTATTGCTTATTTAATAGCAAACACACCCCACTAATCGAGTGGAACCTTTGTATCATTACCTTGCCATTTCTTCCTGTTCTTGAAGTAATGAAAGCTTGTCGCTAGCTTGGGGAATTCCTGGTCGCTGTTCCGTGAACTGAGTTTGAGTTGTGTGAACTGGTGATCTTTGCAATTGCTGGTTTTCAATGGGTGGTGTTTGAATATGCTGTTGTTGAACTTGGCGATTTTGTGCGGTTGATCTTTGAGCTTGATGCTGCTGCCGTTCAATTAGATCACTTTGTTTATCTTGAAATTTAATGTTGGGAATTTGCGAAGAATGAGACAAGGGCTGTTGTTGGAATTGGTTGCTAGAACCTAGAACCTGTTGGCGCATGTTATTTTGAAGTTGATCAATTTGTGAATGCTGTCGTCTTACATTATTTTGATTCAATTCCTGTTTTTGGGATTGAAAAGAAGCTTGTCTTTGACCTTGAACTGTGCTCTGTCCAAGTCTTTGTTTTTGAATAGGGTCAGTTCTCGAAAACTGTGTATTTTTCACCAAATTCTCTGTTGCTTCATTCTGCATAGAAGACCTAAAATAAAAACAAAATATATTTTTAAATTAAGCTTTATCGTTAAGTGTTTTGTGTACATTATGAATCTGATTAAAAAGTATTAAAATAAGGCATTTAAAAAAAGTGTTAGACACATTCAATACTTTCCCCAAATCCTGAAAGCAAAATATTATATTCATGTATTACCACTATTATCATATTAATGAAAATCAGAAACATGAAATGAAGAAAATAACGTGATTGTATGCTGTGCATATTTTTAAAGAAAATTTAATAACTGATTAACATAAATATACAATAAACATTTAAAAAAAATTGCATATTTATGACAAACTTCAAACCTTTATGACAAAACTAAGCCTTGCTTAAAGGAAACCGTTTATATTTCATAGTTAATGTTTGAATAATAAACAAGTGACCAGCAAGTGTAATTTTTCAATTGAAAAATTATAATGTTTAGATTGTTTGGCAGAAATAATATTTTGAAATTATGTAGATATCTTTGACAGGACAATGCGTGAGTCATCTTTTCCATTCAATAGAGTTTTAATTTTAGTTTTTATGGCAACAAGTGCTAAAATATTTGTTTATCAAAGGTACGTAATAAGTCCATTACATTATATTACATTACAGTACTCTACCTAAATGATTTAGCATAACATCAATGTTAGTATATTTACTACATTTTTAAATTATCCGCATTGCTCCGATCTCTAGTTTTTGAAGGCTTGCATTTGATATTTCTGTAGTTGAATTCTTATAAATTAATGAAACACAACAGTTGAAACTACGCAAAAATTTAGTATTGTATACAACAAATTTTGTCCAAACTGATAGTTCCACATCAAATTAAAAAAAAAAACTTCTTTGAAATTTTTTTCACTAGGTAGTTTATTAGGCTATGTAAATTAAGCTTTATATCAAATAGATATACCTAAGTACTTCTGTCACACATTCAATCACTTCACCGCGTATCCCCACCTGCCTACCTCACCTGCCTATCATTCCCTTGCCTATTTTGAGATACCGATGTCAGGTAATTCCTTTCTGTTGCGAACACCATGATATTAATTGTTTTTGAGGTGTTGATTTTTAACTTGTTAGCAAACATCCACTCATTTACAGCTTTAAGTTTATTATTCCTGATATCCATAACAAGGTTTTGATATCGTATTATTATTGGCTCAAGATAGAGGCCCTCACAATTAACAAAATATTACAGAGCTGCCTACTTTCCAAATTAAGTTTATTGTTAAGTGTATTTGATTCCCAGGAACGGATTCAAGGGGGGTCGGTTGACCCTACTATGAAAGTTAAAAAATTAATATAAACAACAAAATGAAAGATAAGATTTAAGAAAGTAAATACAACACATATATAATATCATTTCTTAAAATCATTATATGAGCAGACATCTCTAAAACACACGTGCCTTATTCGATCATGTTTATTCTATATGACTCAAGCAAATGTGTAAAAAATATTCGTTTTCATGTACGAATATTTGTCGTGCATAGCGAGTAACGAACATTGTTCCGCATAGTGGCGGTGGACTACCTCACATCAAAGAAGACTAGTAATCGCCTGAGAACAGCTCATACACAAGTATCGAATGTAAAATATGTGTGGACAGCAGGAGCGGGGGAACTATGGGGGACTCTGCCCCCTGGAAATAATCTGCCCCTATATGGAATAAATCCCCCCCCCCCCCCCCCNCCCCCTCACTCAGATATATTCCAAATCCTCTGGTATTATCGAATATGAAGCTGAAAGATGTCCTTAAATTAAACTCCAAATGCCTTCTAGATGCATTATATTGTCAAAATTTGCCATAGAAGACCACTTCAAATAACTACTAAACTAGAGGCATCTAACTGGCATAAAAAGTCAGAGAAGGAAAGATCTAAAGAGCATCCAAGGTCATCCAACATTCAAAAATGTCTAGGGGAGAACAACTTCATATAGCTTCTAGATGCATGTCATTATAAAGAATTTTCAGGCGAAGACCACTTCAAATAGCCTAGTTTCTGAAATAATTTAATTTTCAAAATTTTGTCGGTGGAAGACAACTTCAAAGATTATCTTCTAGAGGTATCTAACTATCGTAAAAAATTAAGGTGAGGATTATTTTAAATAACTTCAAGGGGCATCCAAATTTCAAAAATAATTTAGGTGAGGAACACTATAAATGTTTTATAAAAGAATCTAATTTTAAAAAATATCAAGGCAAAGACTACTCATATCTTTTAGAATGAAGCATTTTTCAAAAAATTGTTGAAGGAGGGCCACTCCGAATAGTCTATAAAAAAATCTGATTTAAAAAAATTGGATTGAATAACCACGGTTTAAATCATACAAAAGATCAAATAAAAATGAGAAACTATTAAATGGCTGTAAACAGAAATCTAACAATGTAAGTAACTGTGTTATTTATAATTACGACCCAATTGTGAAAATGATCTGGATCCACCCCTGTTGGTACCAGTTCATTATGTCAGCGTTTACAAGGCGCTGAAGGGCACAAAGGCAAAGCATACTATTATGTTAGTAGGCCTTTACTTTGCATGTATGGCAAAGTTATTGTGTGCCAATTAAATATAGTTCTATTTACTAACGCTATTGTTAAAAATTTATTTTGATTAATTTATTATTTTTTATATAATATATTTTGATTTGATTTAATCTACTCAGCCAAATTAATAAAAGCTGGTGAAATATAACAGCATGATTAATTGCACGGTAATCTTTTAAAACTACTTTTGGGAACTTTTGGAAGCCATTTGGCTATTTTCAGAAACCAAATAAGGAATCAATCAAAAACTTCTCAAACTCTTTCTCCATAGCTTCCTTCCTTAGATGTGTTATTTACTCTGTAAGTGTACAGTAAGGAAGTTTCTAGAATACCTGATCTGCTCTTGGTTGTCGGGAAGAATGGCCTCCTTCTGCTGTTGCTTCACCCTTCTCTCCACAGCATCCCTCACGGACTTCTGGAAATTGAGCTGAGAAGGTGTGGGTCTGCTTGCCTGTGTTGCGTGGGATAATCTGGAGCGCGATTGCTCGACGGTTGCTGTGGCAGCGTTGAGGGGTCGAGTCCCCTGAGGTATTTGAGGCGGCTGTGTGTTGACTGAGGTTGATTGGAACTCTTGGCCCCAACACGAGACTACCATGCTTAATAAGAACAGCTATACAAAACAATTCCAAACATTAAATATATAAGGTATTATAGAATAATATGGGTGGGAAAAGCTATAATTATATAACAGGGAAAGATTATATATTTAAATGTATGTTGCTTAAATCGATAATATATTTTTCATATCCTAGCATCGCGTCTTACACCTGTTCGGGTTATACACAAATGCATTAATTACGCTAATGAGCTAGAAGTTAATAAGGTTGATTTTTTCAGGAAGTGTACCCACATTCGATTGGAGAGAGTGAAAAATCATTTATAAAAAATTGCCTTAAATACAGTCAACCAGGACTCTAACCCTGATCTCCCTGTCATCGGCAGTCTATTCTATAACGTAAGTTACGACCTAGACAATGCGGTTACCAAAGTAAGTGCATTTATTAGTAAAATTTATTTACACATATAAATCATATATTGGCCTTAAATTGCAGTCTCGGACGGTGTCAGAAACAGTGTTTCGTGTTTAAATACTCGCTTTTCCCAACATAACGATCATTATCCCGCTGAATAATTGAGCTCAGACAACGATTATGTCTTTTTAATGAATCACATGTAAGTCACTTACTACTTGTGCTACATACCCATCGAGATGGGCATAGAAATAAGAAACGTTACGTTTAATAAAATGAACCAGTATAATTATTAATAGTGGTATATTGGAAATTATATATAAATAAATTACCGATTGAATAGCACTCACCCGACTACCTTACATTTGATCCTGGCACCAAGTTGAAAAATATTTGAAACTAAACTTGACTAATCTTTAATGCTTTTAACCGTACCTTTAAGTAGTTTTATGTGTTATATTAGATAGCCTAGGTTCTTACGTCCTACGATTGATAGGGAACTCATAGAAAAAATATATTAAAGAATTTGTAATTTGAGATAGAGTTACCGCCTGGCCATTATGGGTGCTATGAATGCTCTGATGGGTGTAGCAGTGGGTATCGGGAGATCCAGCAAAACCGCCAATAATAAATAATAGATGAGCCAGACTCTTTAAAGATAATAGGAGACTCGGAATCAAGCTAAAAGATCTAAGAGAAAAGGTGATGCATTTACATTCTTGCGAAGCAAAACATCTGATATAACACTATTTAGACAAGCCTTATCGAGACAGATATTAGAATGAACGTTTGTGCATTAAGTGGGCTTTATTTTAGAGAAATGCTCGTTCGAGATAAACTACCAACCTGTCCCAGTTGGAAGAAGAAATGTACTGTCCTTACTATGGGTAGTAATATTACTAAGGGTCCTAATTGGGTGCCTGTCTGAATTGTATTGTCTAGTGGAATATATTGGCAGTTTTGGTGATTTAAGACGGTCCTAAGACGTTTGACGTTAAC